>JAHIAM010006135.1:0-57528 GCA_021605205.1 Aegilops longissima | reverse complement strand
TAAAGTCTCTCACAAAACGCCTATAGAAACCAGCGAGTCCAAGAAAACTCCTCACTTGTGTGACCGCTTTGGGCTGCGGCCAACTCTCAATAGCTTCAATCTTGGCTTTATCAACTTCAATTCCTGTGGAGTAACAACATAGCCAAGAAAAGATACTCGGTCGGTGCAAAAGGTGCACTTACCAAGGTTACCAAACAAACGTGCATCACGAGAGCATTAAAACAGCACGTAAATGTTCCAAATGTTCTTCCAAAGATTTGCTATAAATCAGTATATCATCAAAGTAAACTACCACAAATCGTCCAATGAAAGCACGAAAACTTCGCTCATTAATCTCATGAAAGTACTAGGTGCATTAGTTAACCCAAAAGGCATGACTAACCACTCATATAATCCAAACTTAGTTTTAAATGCTGTTTTCCATTCATCTCCCAATTTCATACTTAATTTGATGGTATCCACTACATAAATCAACTTTGGAGAATATTGTAGAGCCACTCAATTCATCAAGCATATCATCTAGCCTAGGAATAGGATGACGATAACGAATAGTAATATTATTAATGCCTCTACAATCAACACACATACACGACGTACCATCCTTTTTAGGCACTAGTATAATAGAAACAGACAAGGACTAAGAGATTCACGTATATAACCTTTGTCGAGCAGCTCCCTGTGCTTGACGATAATCTCCTTCGTCTCCTCTGGATTGGTACGGTATGGTGCACGGTTGGGTAGCGATGCACCAGGAATTAAGTCAATTTGATGCTCAATCCCTCGAATACGTGGTAATCCCGTGGCACGCCTTGTGGGAAGACGTCGTGAACTCCCGCAAAATGTTAGTGACAGCGGGGGCAAAGAGGAAGGCACGTCCTCGAATGAAAATAATGCCTCTTTGCACACAAAAGCATAGCAAACAGATGTGCTAGAATCTAGATCATCAATATCAGATTTGGTGGCAAATAAACATGCACTTTTCAGTTTAATTTCGAAGCAACATTAGATGGTTTATTATTAGGCTTCATTTGTTGCTCAAATTCTTTTGCCACAATCTGATTTTCACTCTTATTTTTCTCCTGTTTTGCTTTATTAGCTCTATTAATATCATCTTTCAAAATGGAATCAGAGTCATAGGAAGCAAAGTAATATTTTTATCCTTGTGAACAAGAGTATACTGATTGTTTCTACCATGGTGTACAGAATTTTTATCAAATTGCCATGGTCTACCAAGTAATAAGGAACATGCTTGCATAGGTACCACATCACAATCAACATAATCAGCATATGTAGAGATACTAAAATGCACACTAACAGACGTGTTACCTTAACCTTGCCGCTGTTGTTGAACCATTGGATGTAGTAAGGATGTGGATGTGGTCTTGTAGTGAGAGAAAGCTTCTCAACATATCCATGCTAGCCAAGTTGTTGCAGCTCCTCCATCTATGATGACGCTGAATAGAACGCTCCTTCACAACTCCCTTTGTATGGAACAAGTTATGCCTCTGATTTTGCTCAGCTTGTGTAACCTGCACACTCAAAACACGTTGAGCAACTAAACATTCATACCTGTCAAGATCTTCAGCAGCCATGTATTGCGCCTCAAGATCGAATCATCTCCACCGTGTTCTTCATGTGTAATAAGAGCCAAAGTCTCTTCATCATAGTCACTAGCAGACTCATACCCACCATCCTCAAGAGCAATCATCACACGCTGAGATTGGCATTCTCTCAAAAATGTCCTCTTCCCTTACAACGACGACAAATAATATCACTTGTGTGCCTGTTGACGCCATGGAAGAAGAAGAGCTCTGTAGGCCCAGCAGGTGTACTCTTGGCGATAGTGGTGGTTGTGCCTGCTTTCTTGTATCACGGTTGGAGGTGGCAGCCGACGGAGGTGCCGTGTAGTAGAACGTGTGGAAGTAGATGATGCACGTGGTGTCCATGATGAAGGTCGACCTGCAGAAAAGTTAGTCCGCCAAGGCCTGTCGATCCTGCACTTCACGTTCAGCTTTACAAGCAAGATGGAATAATCGAGTGATATTATTATAATCCTTGTAGTCTAGAATGGTCTGAATCTCTCTATTTAATCCACCCAGAAAACGTGCAAGCATAGCTTCATTCTCCTCAACAATACCACATCTAATCAAGCCAGTTTGTAATTCCTGATAATATTCTTCTACGAATTTTTTCCTTGTCTTAAGCGCTGCAATTTTTGAAGTAATTCACGCTGATAATATGGTGGAACCCAACGAGTACGCATAGCAGTTTTCAAAGCAGCCCAAGTAGCTGGAACAGGATATAATCTACAATGTTCGGACCACCAAACACATGCAAAGCTAGTGAAAGCACAAACAACAAGCAGAACACGCCTCTCCTCGGGATATTGTAAACATGTAAATTGTTGTTCAGTTTCTAACTCCCAAGTAAGATATATATCAGAACATATCTACCCTCAAATGGTGGAATATTCAATTTCAGTTTAGGGAGATGGTCATGATCTCGCACTGAAGGGGAGCCCAACATTGCCATTATTTGCATGTGGACGACCTGGTGGTTGTGGTGCTGGTGGTTGCACGTAGTTCGATGTTGATCAACCTCATCCTCGTAAGCTCTCACATAATCATCCTCCCCGCCGCAGCAGCAGGAGCCACGAAGTATCAACAAAGAGCACCAAAGCTTGGCCAGTGAAGAGGGACACGGAAGCTCGGCGGAGGGCTGTTTCACGATGTGGAGGTAGTCCGTTTTGTTGTAGTAGAGGTGCGTTAGGTGCAGCCGGTGGTGGTGGTGGTAGACGCGCGAGCAATTCATTAAACTTGTTATCGAGCTTTGTTTGAACGCCTTCTCAATGCCATCTATCTTCTCCATGGCCTCTTCAAATCTATTTAGCACATCGTCCACCTGCCCACTCATCATTTGTTGAAACTTATCATGTAGCGCTTTGTTTGTCATGTTCTCCCGGTCCTCTAAATCGGCTTGATCCTGCCATGGTTAGCAGCAATAGAAACACACAAGAATATGATTCGACGGACTACTAGGAAGTGGTGGTGGTGGTGGTGGACAATCACAAATCCGTCAGCAAATCTCAAATTCTTACCAGTTCTTACCCAGCAGAAAGCGGTGATCGCAAACCGATGTAGTCAAAACTCTCAAAGCTTGGATAGAGCGATTACCGTGGAGAGTCAAACGCACGATGTAGATGTATGTGGAGCTGGGAAGGCTTATAATATGGTAGCAAAATGGTTAGCAATAATCAATTCGAGATGCAAAGTTGAATAAACGCTCAACGACGTCTTGTCTTTGGTCCTAGGCTAGACCGTGCTAGAGACGCGAGCCTAGAACACTAACAAAATCACGGCGCTGCACGGAAACAACGGAAAAGCACACTCTGAAATTTTTTTTCGCTTTTTTTTTTTTTGCGCTGTTTTTTTTTGCGCTGCTTTTTTTTTTTTTTTTTACTATAATGGCGAGTGTCTCAAAACTCTTCCTGTGTCAAACCGACAGATGGGCACGAAATTTTTCACCAAAAAAAAATTTTTTTTCGACTGCCCGGACCCAAAAACTGGAAACGGGTCAAAAAAAACTTTCTATAACGGCGACTGTCTCAATCCACTTAGAAACACCTAAAAATAGGATAGCCAGAAATTTTTTCGACAAGTGCGTTTTCGGAAAATTTTGGGCCTAAACGGAGGGTACGAGATCATGACCATCTCCCTAAACTGAAATTGAATATTCCACCATTTGAGGGTAGATATGTTCCTGATATATATCTTACTTGGGAGTTAGAAACTGAACAACGATTTACATGTTTACAATATCCCGAGGAGAGACGTGTTCCTGCTGCTGTTTGTGCTTTCACTAGCTTTGCTTGTGTTTGGTGGTCTGAACATTGTAGATTATATCCTGTTCCAGCTACTTGGGCTGCTTTGAAAACTGCTATGCGTACTCGTTGGGTTCCACCATATTATCAACGTGGATTACTTCAAAAATTGCAGCGCTTAAGACAAGGAAAAAATTCAGTAGAAGAATATTATGAGGAATTACAAACTGGCTTGATTAGATGTGGTATTGTTGAGGAGAATGAAGCTATGCTTGCACGTTTTCTGGGTGGATTAAATAGAGCGATTCAGACCATTCTAGACTACAAGGATTATAATAACATCACTCGATTATTCCATCTTGCTTGTAAAGCTGAACGTGAAGTGCAGGATCGACAGGCGTTGGCGCGGACTAACTTTTCTGTAGGTCGACCTTCATCATGGACTCCACGTGCATCATCTACTTCCACACGTTCTACTACACCGGCACCTCCGTCGGCTGCCACCTCCAACCGTGATACAAGAAAGCAGGCACAACCACCACTATCTGCCAAGAGCACACCTGTTGGGCCTACACAGAGCTCTTCTTCTTCCATGGCGTCAACAGGGCACACAAGTGATATTGTTTGCCGCAGCCCAAAACGGTCACACAAGTGAGGAGTTTTCTTGGACTCGCTGGTTTCTATAGGCGTTTTGTGAGAGACTTTAGCACCATTGCTGCACCTCTCAATGAGCTTACAAAGAAGGATGTGCCTTTAGTTTGGGGTACCGCATAGGAAGAAGCCTTCACGGTATTGAAAGATAAGTTGACACATGCTCCTTTACTCCAACTTCCTGACTTTAATAAGACTTTTGAGCTTGAATGTGATGCTAGTGGAATTGGATTAGGAGGTGTTATTACAAGATGGCAAACCTGTTGCATACTTTTCTGAAAAATTGAGTGGGCCTAGTCTGAACTATTCTACTTATGACAAAGAATTATATGCTCTTGTTCGGACTTTAGAGACATGGCAACATTATTTATGGCCCAAAGAATTTGTTATACATTCTGATCATGAATCTTTGCAACATACTAAAAGTCAAGCTAAACTAAATCGTAGACATGCTAAATGGGTTGAATTCATTGAGACTTTCCCTTATGTCATTAAACACAAGAAGGGTAAAGAAAATGTTATTGCTGATGCTTTGTCTCGTCGCTATACTATGCTTTCACTACTTGACTTCAAAATATTTGGTTTGGAGACCATCAAAGATCCATATGTGCATGATGCTGATTTTAAAGATGTAATGCAGAATTGTAAAGAAGGAAGAACATGGAACAAGTTCGTTATTGGTGATGGTTTTGTGTTCCGTGCTAACGAGCTATGCATTCCTGCTAGCTCTGTTTGTCTTTTGTTGTTGCAGGAGGCGCATGGAGGAGGATTAATGGGACACTTTGGCATGAAGAAGACAGAGGATATACTTGCTACACATTTCTTTTGGCCAAAGATGAGACGCGATGTTGAGCGTTTTATTGCTCGCTGCACTACATGTCAAAAAGCTAAGTCACGACTCAATCCTCATGGTTTATATATGCCTTTGCCTGTACCTAGTGTTCCTTGGGAGGATATATCTATGGACTTTGTTTTAGGTTTACCTCGAACAAAGAAGGGAGGATAGCATATTTGTTGTCGTGGATAGATTCTCGAAAATGGCACACTTTATACCATGTCATAAAAGCGATGATGTCTGTTAATGTTGCTGATTTGTTCTTTCGTGAAATTATTCGCTTGCATGGTGTGCCAAATACTATTGTTTCAGATCGTGATACTAAATTTCTTAGCCACTTTTGGAGATGTTTATGGGCTAAGTTGGGGACTAAACTGCTATTTAGTACTACTTGTCACCCCGAACCGATGGATAAACTGAAGTAGTCAATAGAACATTGTCTACTATGCTTAGGGCTGTTTTGAAGAATAATAAGAAAATGTGGGAAGAATGCTTGCCTCATATTGAATTTGCTTATAATCGCTCATTGCATTCTACTACTAAGATGTGCCCTTTGAAATTGTGTATGGCTTCCTACCTCGTGCACCTATTGATTTGTTGCCTCTTCCATCTTCGGAGAAGGTTAATTTTGATGCTAAAGAACGTGCTGAATTGATTTTAAAATGCATGAGTTAACTAAGGAAAACATTGAGCGTATGAATGCTAAATATAAACTTGCTGGAGATAAGGGTAGAAAACATGTTGTCTTTGCACCGGAGATCTTGTTTGGTTACATTTGCGTAAGGATAGGTTTCCTAATTTGCGCAAATCAAAGCTAATGCCACGTGCTGATGGTCCATTTAAGGTGTTAAGAAAATAAATGATAATGCATATAAACTTGAGCTGTCTGCAGATTTTGGGGTTAGTCCCACTTTTAACATTGCAGATTTGAAGCCTTATTTGGGTGAGGAAGATGAGCTTCCGTCGAGGACGACTTCATTTCAAGAAGGGCAGGATGATGAGGACATCAATACCATTGTTACACCCACAGCCCCTGCTGCTATACATATTGGACCAATTACTAGAGCTCACGCACGCCAATTGAATTATCAGGTACTTTCGTTTCTTGGTAACGATTCCAATGTTCATGAGAATATGATGCTGCCTAAATTGGATACATTTGTTTTGCTTACAAATGAAGGGCCTACCATGGACAAGAAAGATGAACCTTGTAGCAAGTTCAAGCATGGAGATGTTGGCATGCGCAAGGGGAACAAGAACGGAGTTATAAGTGATGATTCCAGGACTTTGAAGCCACCCTAATGAGTGCATGAGGCCTTGGACGAAATATACAAGATGCCACTTCATAATATTCGTCCATAGGCTATTCTAGGTGCTGCGTCACCTTATTATTGGGCCAGGCCCATGTAATATCGAAATACTTAAGTATAGGCTGTTTTTAGAGTCCGTATGTGTGGGGAAACAAGAGTTAGGGTTGGTTTCGGACCCCTCCCTCAAGGGCCACGAAATTCCCTCCTCTTCCTCCATATATCAGCCTTTAGTGCGTCGTTTAGACTTTGGGTTTTGTTTAGGTCAAAAGTTTGCCATAGCTGCAACTTCGCGTGCGCTTGTGTTCAACGACTGACCAAGGCGCCACGTAACCCCACCTTCATTAATAAAGCTTTCCTCTTATATTCGCAATATCCAGATTGCAATCTTAGTTTCTTGCTTGTTCTTCGCTTGCTCGCAGGAAACAGCCCTCGTGGTCAGTTGATCGTGCTCGCGCCGGTCAATAACCTTCGGAAGTTGGTTTAGCGATTGCTAAGGCGCGACGTCTCGCACGTACGTAGTCGGATCGTCAAGGTCGACTCCCACAGAAACGATAGCCACCATCTCATCGAAACATCGGGACACCTTTGCCTCTATCAGGTGCCACCTCCAACCGTGATACAAGAAAGCAGGCACAACCACCACTATCTGCCAAGAGCTCACCTGTCGGGCCTGCGCAGAGCTCTTCTTCTTCCATGGCGTCAACAGGGCACATAACTGATATTATTTGTCATCGTTGTAAGAGAAGAGGACATTATGCGATAGAATGCAAATCTTAGCGTGTGATGATTGCTACTGAGGATGGTGGGTATGAGTCCGCTAGTGACTATGATGAGGAGACTTTGGCTCTTATTACATGTGAAGAACATGGTGGAGATGATTCTGATCATGAGACGCAATACATGGCTCCTGAAGACGCTGACAGGTATGAATGTTTAGTTGCTCAACGTGTTTTGAGTGTGCAGGTCACAAGCTGAGCAAAATCAGAGGCACAATTTGTTCCATACAAAGGGAGTTGTGAAGGAACGTTCTGTGCGCGTCATCATAGATGGAGGGAGCTGCAACAACTTGGCTAGCATGTAGATGGTGGAGAAGCTATCTCTCACCACAAGACCACATCCACATCCTTACTACATCCAATGGTTCAACAACAGCGGCAAGGTTAAGGTAACATGTACTGTTCGTGTGCATTTTAGTATCTCTACATATGCTGATTATGTTGATTGTGATGTGGTACCTATGCAAGCATGTTCCTTATTACTTGGTCGACCATGGCAATTTGATAAAAATTCTGTACACCATGGTAGAAACAATCAGTATACTCTTGTTCATAAGGATAAAAATATTACTTTGCTTCCTATGACTCCTGATTCCATTTTGAAAGATGATATTAATAGAGCTAATAAAGCAAAACAGGATAAAAATAAGAGTGAAAATCAGATTGTTGCAAAAGAATTTGAGCAACAAATGAAGCCTAATTGTAAACCATCTAGTGTTGCTTCTGAAATTAAATTGAAAAGTGCATGTTTATTTGCCACTAAATCTGATATTGATGAGCTAGATTTCAGCAAATCTGTTTGCTATGCTTTTGTGTGCAAAGAGGCATTATTTTCATTCGAGGACGTGCCTTCCTCTTTGCCTCCTGCTGTCACTAACATTTTGCAGGAGTTCACGACGCCTTTCCACAAGAGTGCCACCGGGATTACCTCCCATTCGAGGGATTGAGCATCAGATTGACTTAATTCCCGGTGCATCATTACCCAACCGTGCACCATACCATACCAATCCAGAGGAGACGAAGGAGATTATGCGTCAAGTACAGGAGCTGCTCGACAAAGGTTATATACGCGAATCCCTTAGTCCTTGTGCTGTTCCTATTATTCTAGTGCCGAAAAAGGATGGTACATCACGTATGTGTGTTGATTGTAGAGGCATTAATAATATTACTATTTCGTTATCGTCATCCTATTCCTAGGCTAGATGATATGCTTGATGAATTGAGTGGCTCCACAATATTCTCCAAAGTTGATTTGCGTAGTGGATACCATCAAATTCGTATGAAATTGGGAGATGAATTGAAAACATCATTTAAAACTAAGTTTGGATTATATCAGTGGTTAGTCATGCCTTTTGGGTTAACTAATGCACCTAGTACTTTCATGAGATTAATGAACGAAGTTTTACGTGCTTTCATTGGACGATTTGTGGTAGTTTACTTTGATGACATATTGATATATAGCATATCTTTGGAAGAACATTTGGAACATTTACGTGCTGTTTTTATTGCTCTACGTGATGCACGTTTGTTTGGTAACCTTGGGAAGTGCACCTTTTGCACCGACCGAGTATCTTTTCTTGGCTATGTTGTTACTCCACAGGGAATTAAAGTTGACAAAGCCAAGATTGAAGCTATTGAGAGTTGGCTGCAGCCCAAAACGGTCACACAAGTGAGGAGTTTTCTTGGCCTCGCTGGATTCTATAGGCGTTTTGTGAGAGATTTCAGCACCATTGCCTTTTTTTTCGGGTACCGCACAGGAAGACGCCTTCACGGTATTGAAAGATAAGTTGACACATGCTACTTTACTCCAACTTCCTGATTTTAATAAGACTTTTGAGCATGAATGTGATGCTAGTGGAAACCTGTTGCATACTTTTCTGAAAAATTGAGTGGGCCTAGTCTAAATTATTCTACTTATGATAAAGAATTATATGCTTTTGTTCGGACTTTAGAAACATGGCAACATTATTTATGGCCCAAAGAATTTGTTATACATTCTGATCATGAATCTTTGAAACATATTAAAAGTCAAGCTAAACTGAATCGTAGACATGCTAAATGGGTTGAATTCATTGAGACTTTCCCTTTTGTTATTGAACACAAGAAGGGTAAAGAAAATGTTATTGCTGATGCATTGTCTCGTCGCTATACTATGCTTTCACAACTTGACTTCAAAATATTTGGTTTGGAGACCATCAAAGATCAATATGTGCATGATGCTGATTTTAAAGATGTCATGCAGAATTGTAAAGAAGGAAGAACATGGAACAAGTTCGTTATTAATGATGGTTTTGTGTTCCGTGCTAACAAGCTAAGTCACGACTCAATCCTCATGGTTTATATATGCCTTTGCCTGTACCTAGTGTTCCTTGGGAGGATATATCTATGGATTTTGTTTTAGGTTTACCTCGAACAAAGAAGGGGAGGGATAGCATATTTGTTGTCGTGGATAGATTCTCGAAAATGGCACACTTTATACCATGTCATAAAAGCGATGATGCTGTTAATGTTGCTGATTTGTTCTTTCGTGAAATTATTCGCTTGCATGGTGTGCCAAATACTATTGTTTCAGATCGTGATACTAAATTTCTTAACCACTTTTGGAGATGTTTATGGGCTAAGTTGGGGACTATGCTTTTTAATACTACTTGTCACCCCCAAACTGATGGACAAACTGAAGTAGTCAATAGAACATTGTCTACTATGCTTAGGGCTGTTTTGAAGAATAATAAGAAAATGTGGGATGAATGCTTGTCTCATATTGAATTTGCTTATAATCGTTCATTGCATTCTACTACTAAGATGTGCCCTTTTGAAATTGTGTATGGCTTCCTACCTCGTGCACCTATTGATTTGTTGCCTCTTCCATCTTCGGAGAAGGTTAATTTTGATGCTAAAGAACGTGCTGAATTGATTTTAAAAATGCATGAGTTAACTAAGGAAAACATTGAGCGTATGAATGCTAAATATAAACTTGCTGGAGATAAGGGTAGAAAACATGTTGTCTTTGCACCTGGAGATCTTGTTTGGTTACATTTGCGTAAGGATAGGTTTCCTAATTTGCGCAAATCAAAGCTAATGCCACGTGCTGATGGTCCATTTAAGGTGTTAGAGAAAATAAATGATAATGCATATAAACTTGAGCTGCCTGCAGATTTTGGGGTTAGTCCCACTTTTAACATTGCAGATTTGAAGCATTATTTGGGTGAGGAAGATGAGCTTCCGTCGAGGACGACTTCATTTCAAGAAGGGGAGGATGACGAGGACATCAATTGATGCGGAGCATCCCACGATCATCCCCATGGATCTACAACCATTTCATCAAGAGCCAAGAGGACCCATGACACGAGCTAGAGCTAGAGCTCTCGAGAACGAGGCGACTTCCTTCCTTAGTGATATCACATATGATCCACTCGAGACATGGCTACTACCTAAGTCCGATATGCTATGCATCATTAGGTGTCAAGAGGAGCCTTCCGAAGATGCACGTGAAGACGGACGAGCCACCAAGTCCACGGATGAAGAGGACCACAGAAGCGGGCAAGTTCACCCTCCAGGCCCCGGACATCCGGCCAAGGCCCCGGATATCCGGCCCCTGGAAAGCCAACACCGCAGCTGCAGCCCAGCCAGGAACCCTACAGGCCCCGGACATCCGGCCACAGCCCGGATATCCGGCCAGAAGCCCGGAAATTCGGCACCACGCACCCGATTCGGCAGAAGTGGCGTCCTACGGCCCGGACATCCGACCCCCAGCCCGGACATCCGGCGCCTCCTGAAGCCCCGGACATCCGGCCCGACGCCCGGACATCCGGCTCCGCCTGTCTGCAGAGTAAAGGGCCGATGCCCATGTACCTCTTCGCCCCCTAGACTATATATACTCCATCCCCTTCCTCTTTCTACGGTTAGCAAAAGATTAGCTCATATTTGTGAGAGAGCTTTGCTCATCCACTTGGTTACCTTCTCCTCGGAGCTCAGGACCTCTTCGGAGAAGATCCCCCAAGCGGATTCAAGACCCCCTTCTAGGGTGGACCCCCTCAAGGCCTCCTCTCGGAGAAGAACGGCTACTCGTGTATCCTTACCTTTATTGATTGTGGATCATATGTACCTCTTTGTGTTCGGTGATCTAGCACTTGTGTGATTGATTCCTTGTTGGTTGAGCAATCTCTCTCTCGTTTCCTTCGTGTTTCCCTTTGTTCTTCCGCGTGTTCTTCGTGATTCCCCGTAGGATCCACTCCAAACGTGAAAGATCATCCACGTAGGGTTCCGCCCTACATCATCTTGGTATCATGAGCCACGTTGATCACGTTTTTGGAGCCCCTACCCCTCTTTTTCTAGCTTGATTTTGTTGATTTCGTCCTAAATCCGAAAATCCCCACCAAAAATAGCCCCAAATTTTTTTGTGATATGTTGGTGTGATGAAGTTTTGTAGGATTTGATCCGCGGATTTCGTGTGTTGCAGGTAGATGTAGCATTCCCCCACCTTTTCCACAATTTCCATCCACAAAATCGCCCGAATTTTACCTCGGATTAGACCTCTCCACGCGGTGTTCATCGAGTTCGTCCACGGATCCAGAGCCCGGACATCCGGCCCGACCAGCCCGGACATCCGGCACCCCGGACATCCGGCTTCCAGCCCGGACATCCGGCCCTTGGCAGCAGCAACTCCCGTCCACCACCCCGTTTACCGCCTAACTCTCGCCAAATTTTGTCCCGGTGCCCACATACACTTCCACATACCTTGATGTAGGGCGGAACCCTACATGGGCGATCTTTCACGTTGGAGCGGATCCTACGGTGAATCACGACGAACAAGCGGAAGAACAAGAGGGAAAACACGGGGGAAACGAGAGAGAGATCACTCAACCGACAAGAAAACGATCACACAAGTGCTAGATTATCAAACACATAGAGTGGCACAAGATTCAAGGACAACAAAGGTAAGGATACACGAGTAGCCGTTCTTCTCCGAGAGGAGGTCTTGATGGGTCCACCCTAGAAGGGGTCTTGAATCCGCTTGGGGATCTTCTCCAGAGGTCCTGATCTCCGAGGAGAAGTAGCCAAGTGGATGAGCAAATGCTCTCACCTAAACATGAGCTAATCCAAAGCTAACCCTAACTAGGAGATGGGAGGGTCCTATTTACGCCTTAGTGCAAATGGAAGTCAAAACGAAGGGTACATGGGCTTCAGCCCGCATCGCATCGGACGTCCGGAAGGCGCCGGACGTCCGGAGGCTCGGAAGGTCCGGCCGTCCGGACACGTTCGGACGTCCGTAGATTCTTCTCTCGTGGAGGTGCGTCGGTCGTCCGTAAGCGGACCGGTCGTCCGGGCTTCAGAGGGTCCGGACGTCCGGGCCGTCGGTCGTCCGTAGTTCCGCTCGGGTGATTGTAGTCCGGACGTCCGGTCAGCTCCGTCGTCCGTAGGTTTGATTCGGTGACGGTTCGGACGTCCGAGGACGCTTGACGTCCGTGTCTGGGAAGCGCCGGACGTCCGGAAGCGGTCGGACGTCCGTGTCCTCGAAGCTTCAGCTGCATCCTTCTTCCTCTTCGACATGCTTGGGGTCCTCGCTGTCTTGGCTCTTGCAAGTAGTAGATCCTTGGTTCGCCTCCATGTACCGATTACACATAGAGTTTCGAATGAGGTAGTAGCCATGTCTCATGGGTAGAAATAAGAAGTTCGGAGAGGAGTGAGTTCACCTTATCTTCAATAGCCTTGGCTCGGGCTCTTGTCATGGGTCCCGGTGGTGTTGAGGGAGATGTAGGCACGTCCGTGGGGATGAGTGAGGGATGCTCCGCATCATCTCCCCCCCCCCTTGGGAGAGATCCGACCTCGGATCAAAAGCTTCATCTCCATGGAAAGGTGCAAGGTCCTTGACGTTGAAGATGTCGCTCACGTTGTACTTGTCTCGAGGTATGTCGATTTTGTAAGCGTTGTCGTTGTAGCGTGCAAGCACTTTGAAAGGTCCATCGGCTCGAGGGAGAAGTTTGGACTTGCGTTCTTTGGGGAAGCGGTCCTTGCGAAGGTGTAGCCACACTTGATCGCCAATGTTGAAGACGATGGGTTGCTTGTTGGCGTTGAGCTTGTTTGCTTGGCTTGTACTTGGCGCTCAATTGTGTGCCTTGTATCCTCGTGCATCTTCTTGATGTAGCTTGCTCGTTCACTTGCATCCATGTTGGTGCGCTCTTGGAGAGGGAGTGGTAGAATGTCCAATGGGGACAACGGGTTGAAACCGTAGACGACCTCGAAGGGGGACTTGCCGGTAGTAGAATGTCTTGCACGATTGTAGGCGTATTTCGGCGATGGGTAGACATGCTTCCCATTCCTTGATGTTCTTCTTGATCAAGACACGAAGTAGAGTGGATAGTGTGCGGTTCGTCACCTCCGTTTGGCCGTCGGTTTGAGGATGGTATGTGGATGAGAACAATAGCTTGATTCCGAGCTTGGCGATAGGGTCTTCCAAAAGTAACTCAAGAACTTGACGTCACGATCGGAGACGATTGTCTTTGGTACTCCATGGAGTCGCAAGATTTCTCTACAAAAGAGATTTGCAACATGTGAAGCATCGCTCTATCTTGTTGCAAGGAATGAAATGTGCCATCTTAGAAAATCTATCCACAACAACAAACACGGAGTCCTTTCCATTTTGAGTTCTAGGCAAACCGAGTATAAAATCCATGCTAATGTCTTCCCAAGGATGATATGGAATAGGAAGGGCATGTAAAGACCATGAGATTGAGCTTTAGACTAAGCTTTGCGACATATAAAGCATCGGTTGGTGAAGCGTTATGCGTCATGAACATCTTGGGCCAAAAGTAGTTGTTGGAGAGCGTGGCGAATGTCTTGTCGCATCCAAAGTGTCCCATGAGTCCGCCTCCATGAGCCTCTTGCAAAAGGAGCAAACGAAGAGAAGACTCGGGAATGCAAAGTTTGTTAGCTCTCATAAGGTAACCATCCTTGATGTAATATTGTTCCCAAGACGTATGCGTCAAACACTTAGCATAAGGAGAAGCAAAAGATGGATCATGCTCATACAAGTCTTTTATATGCTCAAAACCAATAACATTCAATTCAAGTTGAGTGACAAGCATGCATATGCGTGAAAGCGCGTCGGCAACTACATTCTCTTTACCTTTAATGTACTTGATCACATAAGGAAAAGATTCAATGAATTCACTCCATTTGGCATGACGCTTGTTCAATTTAGTTTGACCTTTGAGGTACTTAAGAGTTTCATGATCGGTATGGATGACAAACTCATGAGGCCTAAGGTAATGTTCCCAAACATGGAGCACACGCACTAAAGCATACAATTCTTTGTCATAGATGGGATAATTAAGAGGAGCACCAGAGAGTTTTTCACTAAAATAAGCAATGGCTCGTTTTTCTTGCATCAAAACTCCGCCAATTCCGGTACCACTTGCATCACAATGAACCTCAAAAGTTTTGTCAAAATTGGGCAAAGCAAGAATCGGAGCATGAGTAAGCAAAGACTTGAGCTTATCAAAAGCGGTTGATTGCAAAGTTCCCCAAACAAAGGGAGTATTCTTCTTGCTCAAAGCATGCAAAGGAGCTGCAATTGTGCTAAAATCTTTCACAAAGCGACGATAGAAACCCGCAAGACCAAGAAAACTGCGCACTTGTTGCAAATTGGTGGGTTGGGGCCAAGTTTTAATTGCTTGAATTTTAGATTCATCAACATGGACACCCTTTGAGGAAACAACAAAACCCAAGAAAACCACTTTGTCAACTCCAAATGTGCATTTTTTCAAGTTTGCATAAAGGCTTTCTTTGCGAAGAGTTTGCAACACAGATTTTACATGATTGATGTGCTCTTTCATGGTTTTGCTAAACACAAGAATATCGTCAAAGTAGACCACAACAAAGACTCCAATGTAAGGACGAAGCACATGATGCATAAGACGCACAAAAGTACCGGGAGCTTCCGAAAGACCCATAGGCATCACTAACCACTCATATAAACCAAATTTGGTTTTAAAAGCAGTTTTCCATTCATCACCCTCTTGTATGCGGATTTGATAATAGCCACTTTTAAGATCAATTTTGAGAAAAGTTGGCTCCACTAAGTTCATCAAGCATGTCATCTAAGCGAGGAATGGGATGCCTATATCGGACGGTAATAGCATTGATAGGTCTACAATCGAACACAAGCGGAAGCTTCCATCGGGTTTAGGCACAAGAATAACCGTAACGGCATAAGGGCTTAGGCTTTCACGCATATGGCCGTTGTCGATGAGTTGTTGTACTTGCCGTTGAATCTCCTTGGTTTCTTCCGGATTGACTCGGTATGGAGCTTTGTTTGGTAGAGGCGCCCGGGATGAGGTCGATTCGATGCTCAATGCCTCAAGAGGAGGTAGGCCCGAGGTAGCTCATCGGGAAAACATCTTGAAATTCCTGCAAAGAGATTGAAACACCAAAGGTAACTCGTGAATGGTGTTAGTGTTTGGTTCTCCATCCTTGCACACAAGGACAAAGTGCATCACGGTAGATGGGTTCTCCCACACTTCTCTCATCTCGCTTTTGGTGGCAAATAGAATGAGGTTTTTCTCTCTAGGCGAAGAGTCGCTCAAATTTGGCTTGTGGCTCTCACTCACTTTTTGGTGGATCACTTTCTCACTCTTTTCTTTATGATGGGTGGCTTGTTTGTCGGCTATCACATGACTAGGAGACATAGGTCGTAGCACATATTCTTTCCCCTTCATTTTGAAACTATAGTGATTGGTGCGCCCATTGTGGATGACACCACGGTCGAATTGCCATGGTCGACCAAGAAGTAGGTGACAAACGGTCATTGGGACCACATCACATTCCAACGTGTCTTCATAAGCACCAATTTTGAAGGAGACTTGGACCGTATGCTCGACTCGTATAGTGCCGGAGTCACTTAGCCATTGAACCTTGTAGGGGTGCGGTGCTTCTTCTTGATTAGTTGGAGCTTGGAGCATAGTTCTTCACTTGCCAAGTTGTGGCAACTACCTCCATCGATGATGACCTTGATGGACCGTCCATTGATGCCGGCTTTTGTGTGGAAGATGTGGCATCGTTGGTCTTCTTCTTGTTGATGTTGAAGGGTCAAGACTTTGGAGACAACGAGGCGGGCTCGAATCCTCATCACAAAAGACTTGATCGTCTTCATCTTCATTTACTTGCGGTGCATGGCCACTTGCTCAAGAGCTTCCATTTCCTCTTCACTCATGGAGTCATATGTGCCATCGTCGTTGAGGATCATGGTGCGCTTGTTGGTGCATTCAGATGACTTGTGGCTCGGCCACTGCAAGTGAAACACTTGAAGGAGCTTGTCTTAATGGTCTCATCGGTCGGAGTAGAGGATGAGGCACGCGCTTGAAGTTGCTTGTAGTAGGAGGAGGACGACTTGAACTTGTCGAAGTTTTCTTGTAACTTGACGTGTCGTCATTTCTTGAATAAGGCTTGGTCGATGTAGATGTTGGAGGAGTCGTTGAAGCTTGGTTGTTGGATGGACCGTAGGTCTTGGATGAGTACTTGGCGTACTTGAAGTCATCTTGCACTTGGCGTTCCGCCTTTGTAGCTTGATGCACGAGCTCAATGAGGGATGAATATGGTTGGAAGTCGGCGATCTTCTTAATGGGATGATTGAGTCCATTCAAGAAACGTGCCATAGTTTGCTCATCATCTTCTTTGACATTGGCTCGAATCATGGCTATCTCCATTTCCTTGTAGTATTCTTCAACGCTCTTTGTTCCTTGCTTGAGTAGTTGGAGTTTCTTGAAGAGGTCGCGATTGTAGTATGTTGGTACAAAACGTGCTCGCATGACATCCTTCATTTGAGCCCAAGTGGTGATTGGAGGTTCACCTCTTGCTTGTCGTCGCTCAATGATTTGTTCCCACCATATGAGCACATAATCTTGGAACTCAAGTGATGCCATAGCGATTTTCTTCGCTTCATCGTAGTTGTGCAAACGGAAGATTTTGTCAACCTTCAATGCCCATGAGAGGTAGTCTTGGGTCATTGCTTCCATTGAACTTGGGCATGGTGAATTTTAGCTTGTCAGAAGCGTTGCTCTTCATTGTATTGTTGGCGATGTTGATGATGACGCCCTTGACGTGGAATGTACTCGCCTTCATGTTGCTCTTGGCGCGGAGGAAGACCATGATCAACTTGCTCGTGTGGAATTTGAGGTTGAGGTGGAGCTTGACGAGCTTGTGGAGGAGCTTGAGGAACTTGACGTTGTACATTAGGTTGGTAGTTCCTCTCTTGTATTTCTTCTCGAAGGGCTTCCTCTTGATTGCGCCGTTCGCGATTGCGGTTGGCGACGGCTCTACTTGATTCTTGAAGGGCACGTTATACCTCAAGAGCTTGCGCTTCACGTTGTTGTTGTTGACGACGTTGAGCATTGGCGCCTTGTTCGCCTTGGTGACGACGTGCTCTTTCTTCCTCTTGTTGGCGGCGAAGACGTTGCCGTGCTTGAGCTTGAGCAAAAGCCTCTTGGTTTGATTGAGGACGAGGAACTTGATCATCAACTTGCTCTTGTGAGTGCTTGTCATGTAGCGGGTTGCGAGATGCATGACGATCTTGGCGTCTTGCTCGTCAAGAGAGTTCGATGACGGTGTACTTGAGTCGTAGAAGGTGTCGCCGGAGTGTCGACTCGAGTGGCTCCGTCTTGATGATGAAGAAGTGGAATGATGCGGTTTCTCATCAACTTGCGGATCTCGCCCATTCTTGCATCATTCTCTTGCTTGTGTGCCTCGAACTTGTTGTCGAAGTAGTCTCTTGTACGTTGCTCGGAGAGTCGCAAGTCGGTGGCGAGGTTGTCGATCGGTCGCCATTGCTTGTTGTTCTTGGTGCAACGCCACAGTGTGCACCGAAGAGGTGGCTTTTGGTGACGATGAGGACATGTCGCCGCCTTGCTCGATGAAGAGTGGGTTGGTAGAAGAACTTGGCCTATCCATCATTCCAAGCAAGATGTGAGTGGTAGAACGGAAAAGAACTTATACCAATGTACCTTTGACCGATATTGAAAATGAATCAAGTTCACTCAAATGCGGACAATGAAATAGCACTCTTGGTACCGATTCTTGTCGATTCTCACACCTACACAAATAAAAGCTTATGGTGGAGCTCGGTTAGGATGGTGGCACAAAATTTGATGCAATTGTAAGTGAGACTCAATAAAGTTGGAAATGATTCACAAATTTGCAAATGCAACAAGTAGACCAATAGCAAGATATGGTACACGGAAACACACGCAAAATAGATAATATGGGGTTATGCAACCAAGGATGAGCCAAAATGTGGAATACACCAAGATGCTCTTGTTGCACAACACTAGAGAGACGCTAGCACGATTGCACAATAGGCGGATACGAACTTGTGCACAACCTACTAAGCAAAAATGCAACGACTTCTATCCCAAGTATGCTATATGTATGGTGTGTCGATGTGTTGATCCAAGATGATCAAGTATGACAATCTTAATGTTTGATGATGCTATGGTTCTTGCTCATAAGCTCTTTGCTGATCTTTCTCTCTTTGCTTAAAAGCTTGATTGGCTCTTTCTCTTTTGAGCTCTTTTCTCATGCAAAACTTCACGAACCAAGATAGCAATTGTGTATGCGATGACAACTTTGTGACACACAAGTTGATGCTAAGATATGCACCACTTTGGTATGGTATGTATGCTATGGAGTATGATCACTAAATGTGCACAAGTCACGTTGCCGGCAATACTCAAAGGCTAGTCTCGATGGGTAAGCTACGCAAAATGAGGCAATGTGGGTTATCAATGCAATAGCAAGGTATGACAAAGATGTCGTCGAAGTTACCGTCCTTGCGATGATGACCGGTCGATGTAGATGAGCAGTGGTGATGATGACTTTGAACCGCACCTAGATAGCCGAAACACAAAAGGATACGGAAGCCACAACTCAAAATCTCAAAGACCAAAATGTGTCAAAATCGTCATCGGAGGAATCGTGGAAGATTTTGGTGTATATGGGTTTGGAAGATGTGGAGAAATATGGGGTGGTGGTGGTGTCTCGAATCAAGAAATTCAGTTTGGTCAGGGTTTTATGGACGTCCGTGATCTTACGGTCGTCCGGACTCGTCGGACGTCCGGCCTTGTCCGGATGTCCGAGCTGGGCGAAAATCGGCCTGGGAGAGGAACTGCAAAATTTCCGGGGAAGAAGATGATTGTGAGGTCGAAATCGAGGGGTTTGGAAGATGGAAAAGGGTGGGGAGGGTGGGGAAAGCTAGATCCACATGTAGCAACACAAATCCATGGACCAAATCCAACAAAATCTCATCACACTAACAAATCACAAAAAAAAAATTGGGGCTATTTTTGGTGGGGATTTTCGAATTTTAGGACGAAAACAACAAAATCAAGCTAGAAAACACGATGTAGGGGCTCCAAAAACGTGATGAACGTGGCTCATGATACCATATGATGTAGGGCGGAACCCTACGTGGGCGATCTTTCATGTTGGAGCGGATCCTACGGTGAATCACGACGAACAAGCGGAAGAACAAGAGGGAAAACACGGGGGAAACGAGAGAGAGATCACTCAACCGACAAGAAAACGATCACACAAGTGCTAGACTATCAAACACATAGAGTGGCACAAGATTCAAGGACAACAAAGGTAAGGATACACGAGTAGCCGTTCTTCTCCGAGAGGAGGTCTTGATGGGTCCACCCTAGAAGGGGGTCTTGAATCCTCTTGGGGATCTTCTCCGTAGAGGTCCTGATCTCCGAGGAGAAGTAGCCAAGTGGATGAGCAAAGGCTCTCTCACCTAAACATGAGCTAATCCAAAGCTAACCCTAACTAGGAGATGGGAGGGTCCTATTTACGTCTTAGTGCAAATGGAAGTCAAAACGAAGGGGTACATGGGCTTCAGCCCGATCGCATCGGGCGTCCGGAAGGCGAGGGGCGTCCGGAGGCTCGGGAAGGTCCGGTCGTCCGACCGTTCGGACGTCCGTAGATTCTTCTCTCGCATAGGTGCGCTGGTCGTCCGTAGCGGACCGGTCGTCCGGGCTTCAGAGGGTCCGGACGTCCGGGGCTGTCGGTCGTCCGTAGTTCCGCTCGGGTGATTGTAGTCCGGACGTCCGGTCAGCTCCGGCCGTCCGTAGGTTTGATTCGGTGACGGTTCGGACGTCCGTGTCTGGGAAACGCCGAACGTCCGGAAGCGGTCGGACGTCCGTGTCTCTGTAGCTTCAGCTGCATCCCTTCTTCCTCTTCGACATACTTGGGGTCCTCGCTGTCTTGGCTCTTGCAAGTAGTAGATCCTTGGTTCGCTTCCATGTACCTGATTACACATAGAGTTTCGGAATGAGGTAGTAGCCATGTCTCATGGGTAGAAATAAGAAGTTCGGAGAGGAGCGAGTTCACCTTATCTTCAATAGCCTTGGCTCGGGCTCTTGTCATGGGTCCCGGTGGTGTTGAGGGAGATGTAGGCACGTCCGTGGGGATGAGTGAGGGATGCTCCGCATCATACCTCCACCACTTCCGCATAACACCACCATAGCCTTTCCCACTACCAACTCCGACAATGTTGCCAAATTTTTCTTTGAGAATTTGAGTTGGGGTTTCCGTATCCTTTTGTGTTTCGGCTATCTAGGTACGGTTCAACATCAACATCACCACCGCTCATCTTCGCCAAGGACGGTAACATCGTCGACATCTGATGTAGGGCGGAACCCTATGTGGACGATCTTTCACGTTTGGAGAGGATCCCTACTAGGAACACGAAGAACGAGCGGAAGAACACGAGGGAAATCACGGGAAATCATAAGAGAATCACTCAAACCAACAAGATCAATCACACATGTGCTAGATCGATGAACACAAAGGGAGGTACATGATTCAAGGTCAACAAAGGACGATACAAACGGTAGCCGTTCTTCTCCGTGAGGAGGTCTTGATGGGGCCACCCAAGAGGGAGTCTTGAATCCAAGGTGGATCTTCTCCAAGAGGGGCCGCGGTCTCTCTCGTGGAGTAGATCCGGTATGGATGAGCGAAGCTCTATCTAACAATGAGCTAAATCAACGCTAGCCTAACTAGGAGGAGGAGGAGGTCTATTTATAGTCTTAGTGCAAATGGGGGCGGCGAAAGGGGTACATGGGCCTCAGCCCAAAATCTGTCGCAGACAGTACCGGATGTCCGCTGGGGCCGGTCGTCCGTGGCTCATGAGGGACCGGCCGTCCGTGTCACCGGACGTCTGCTGAAGCTCTCTGTGAAGGGGCGCGGACGTCCGGAAGTTTCAGATTTCCGCCAATATTCGCTTCTGTTGACACGCGTGTCGGACGTCCGTGTCTTGGTCGTCCGCTTCGCTGGAGAGTGGGGCGGTCGTCCGGTGCGGGCCGGACGTCCGCTTCGCCAGGGCCTCGTTGGCTGGGTCAGCGCCGGTCGTCCGCCAAGGGCCGGACGTCCGCTGCTATGAGGCCGGTCGTCCGGTGTCGTCCGGACGTCCGCCGCTGGAGCTTCTTCGCAGCTCCTTTTCTTGGTCCTTGTACTTGGCGTCCTCGCTAGCTCGCCCATGGTCTTCGCGGCGTCTTCGCTTGCGTTAAATGATCGGATCGTCAAAATCGACTTCCTCCAGCGAAAACCAACATCTCATCGAAGGCGGGACACCTTTGCCTCTATCAAGTGGTATCAGATTTTCGGGTTGCTCGGTGAGATTTTACTGATTTTTAATAGATTAGATCGAGTCATTCTTCATACCTAAAGTCCACGAAAAAGCCACAAAAAATTAGGGTTAGTTCATCATATCCGAACCAATCGAGCCTTTGCATAATCTTTTAGGGTTTTGCTTTGTTGAATTTGCGGTTGCATCGTCGTGTCAAGTTCTTGGTCTTAGAGTCTAGTCTTTTAGAGTTTGAGTTACGGTCATAAGTTGTCCGCCGCCGCCCGCACCATCATCATATCCATACCACCACCAATCCGTCCAAATACCACCACCAATCCGTATCCATATACCACCACCGCTACCATATACCACCACCATATATACCACCACCATATATCCACCACCATATATCCACCACCAATCAGAGTTCTTCTCATATTAGGTTTGTTTTGAGATCCATCTAGTTTCGATTAGTGTTTCCTTGCTGCGTAGGTTTGGAAAAAAAAATCTGAAACCACCCTCCATTTAGGCCCAAAATTTTCCAAAAGCGTACTTGTCAAAAAATTCTGGCTATCCTATTTTAGGTGTTTCTAAGTGGATTGAGGCGATCGCCGTTATAGAAAGTTTTTTGACCCGTTTCGGTTTTTGGGTCAAGGCGATCGAAAAAAAAAATTTGGTCGAAAAATTTCGTGCCCATCTGTCGGTTTGACCTCGGAAGAGTTTTGAGACACTTTCGCCATTATAGTGATTTTAGCAAAAAAAAAAAAACAGCGCATAAAAAAAAGCGAAAAAAAAAAAAATTCCAGAGTGTGCTTTTCCGTTGTTTCCGTGCAGCGCGCCGTGATTTTGTTAGTGTTCTAGGCTCCACATACATCTACATCGTGCGTTTGACTCTCACAGTAATCGCTCTATCAAGCTTTGAGAGTTTTGACTACATCGGTTGCCGATCACCTTTTCTTCTTGGGTAAGAACTGGTAAAATTTGAGATTTGCTTGCGGTTTGTGATTGTCACCACACCACCACCACCACTTCCTAGTAGTCTGTCGAATCATATTCTTGTGTGTTTCTATTGCTGCTAACCATGGCAGGATCACAAGCCGCGAGGCTGGTGGGAGAACATGACAAACAAAGCGCTACATGATAAGTTTCAACAAATGATGAGTGGGCAGGTGGACGATGTGCTAAATAGATTTGAAGAGGCCATGGAAAGATAGATGGCATTGAGAAGGCGTTGAAACAAAGCTCGATAACAAGTTTAATGAATTGCTCGCGCGTCTACCACCACCACCACCGGCTGCACCTAGCACCTCTACTACAACAACAAGGACTACCTCCACATGAAACAGCCCTCCGCCGAGCTTCCGTGTCCCTCTTGGCTGGCCAAGCTGCTGGTGCTGCTGTTGATATACATGGCTCCTGCTGCTGCGGCGGGGAGGATGATTATGTGAGCTTACGAGGATGAGGTTGATCAACATCGAACTCGTGCAACCACCAGCACCACAACCACCGGGTCGTCCACATGCAAATAATGGCAATGTTGGGGCTCCCCTTGGTGCGAGATCATGACCATCTCCCTAAACTGAAATTGAATATTCCACCATTTGAGGGTAGATATGTTCTGATATATATCTTACTTGGGAGTTAGAAACTGAACAACGATTTACATGTTTACAATATCACGAAGAGGCGTGTTCTGCTGCTGTTTGTGCTTTCACTAGCTTTGCATGTGTTTGGTGGTCGAACATTGTAGATTATATCTGTTCCACTACTTGGGCTGCTTTGAAAACTGCTATGCGTGCTCGTTGGGTTCCACCATATTATCAGTGAATTACTTCAAAAATTGCAGCGCTTAAGACAAGGAAAAAATTCGGTGAAGAATATTATCGGGAATTACAAACTGGCTTGATTAGATGTGGTATTGTTGAGGAGAATGAAGCTATGCTTGCGTTTTACGGGTGGATTAAATAGAGATTCAGACCATTCTAGACTACAAGGATTATAATAATATCACTCGATTATTCCATCTTGCTTGTAAAGCTGAGCGTGAAGTCAGGATCGACAGGCCTTGGCGGACTAACTTTTCTGCAGGTCGACCTTCATCATGGACACCACGTGCATCATCTACTTCCACGTTCTACTACACGGCACCTCAATGGCTGCCACCTCAACCGTGATACAAGAAAGCAGGCACAACCACCACTATCGCCAAGAGTACACCTCTTTGGGCCTACAGAGCTCTTCTTCTTCCATGGCGTCAGCAGGGCACACAAGTGATATTATTTGTTAAATCGTTGTAAGGGAAGAGGACATTTCTTGAGAGAATGCCAATCTCAGCGTGTGATGATTACTCTTGAGGATGGTGGGTATGAGTGCGCTAGTGACTATGATGAAGAGACTTTGGCTCTTATTACACATGAAGAACACGGTGGAGATGATTCTGATCATGAGGCGCAATACATGGCTCTGAAGATCTTGGCAGGTATGAATGTTTAGTTGCTCAACGTGTTTTGAGTGTGCAGGTTACACAAGCTGAGCAAAATCAGAGGCATAACTTGTTCCATACAAAGGGAGTTGTGAAGGAGCGTTCTATTAGCGTCATCATAGATGGAGGAGCTGCAACAACTTGCTAGCATGGATATGGTGGAGAAGCTTTCTCTCACCACAAGACCACATCCACATCCTTACTACATCCAATGGTTCAACAACAGCGGCAAGGTTAAGGTAACACGTCTTTGTTAGTGTGCATTTAGTATCTCTACATATGCTGATTATGTTGATTGTGATGTGGTACCTATGCAACATGTTCCTTATTACTTGGTAGACCATGGCAATTTGATAAAATTCTGTACACCATGGTAGAAACAATCAGTATACTCTTGTTCACAAGGATAAAAATATTACTTTGCTTCCTATGACTCTGATTCCATTTTGAAAGATGATATTAATAGAGCTAATAAAGCAAAACAGGAGAAAAATAAGAGTGAAAATCAGATTGTGGCAAAAGAATTTGAGCAACAAATGAAGCCTAATAATAAACCATCTAATGTTGCTACGAAATTAAACTGAAAAGTGCATGTTTATTTGCCACCAAATCTGATATTGATGAGCTAGATTCTAGCAAATCTGTTTGCTATGCTTTTGTGTGCAAAGAGGCATTATTTTCATTAGAGGCGTGCCTTCCTCTTTGCCCCTGTTGTCACTAACATTTTGCGGGAGTTATTGGCGTCTTCCCACAAGGCGTGCCACGGGATTACCACCTATTGAGGATTGAGCATCAAATTGACTTAATTCGGTGCATCGCTACCAACCGTGCACCATACCGTACCAATCCGGAGGAGGCGAAGGAGATTATCGTCAAGTCAGGAGCTGCTCGACAAAGGTTATATCTGTGAATCTCTTAGTCCTTGTCTGTTCCTATTATACTAGTGCCTAAAAAGGATGATGCGTCGGCGTATGTGTGTTGATTGTAGAGGCATTAATAATATTACTATTAGTTATCGTCATCCTATTCCTAGGCTAGATGATATGCTTGATGAATTAAGTGGCTCTACAATATTCTCCAAAGTTGATTTGCGTAGTGGATACCATCAAATTCGTATGAAATTGGGAGATGAATGGAAAACAACATTTAAAACTAAGTTTGGATTATATGAGTGGTTAGTCATGCCTTTTGGGTTAACTAATGCACCTAGTACTTTCATGAGATTAATGAGCGAAGTTTCGTGCTTTCATTGGACGATTTGTGGTAGTTTACTTTGATGATATACTGATTTATAGCAAATCTTTGGAAGAACATTTGGAACATTTACGTGCTGTTTTAATGCTCTCGTGATGCGTTTGTTTGGTAACCTTGGGAAGTGCACCTTTTGCACCGACCGAGTATCTTTTCTTGGCTATGTTGTTACTCCACGGGGAATTGAAGTTGATAAAGCCAAGATTGAAGCTATTGAGAGTTGGCGCAGCCCAGCAGTCACACAAGTGAGGAGTTTTCTTGGACTCGCTGGTTTCTATAGGCGTTTTGTGAGAGACTTTAGCACCATTGCTGCACCTCTCAATGAGCTTACAAAGAAGGATGTGCCTTTTGTTTGGGGTACCTTTGGGGAAGAAGCCTTCACGGTATTGAAAGATAAGTTGACACATGCTCCTTTACTCCAACTTCACGACTTTAATAAGACTTTTGAGCTTGAATGTGATGCTAGTGGAATTGGATTAGGAGGTGTGTTATTACAAGATGGCAAACCTGTTGCATACTTTTACGAAAAATTGAGTGGGCCTAGTCTGAACTATTCTACTTATGACAAAAATTATATGCTCTTGTTAGGACTTTAGAGACATGGCAACATTATTTATGGCCCAAAGAATTTGTTATACATTACGATCATGAATCTTTGAAACATATTAAAAGTCAAGCTAAACTGAATCGTAGACATGCTAAATGGGTTGAATTCATTGAGACTTTCCTTATGTCATTAAACACAAGAAGGGTAAAGAAAATGTTATTCTTGATGCTTTGTCTAAATCGCTATACTATGCTTTCACAACTTGACTTCAAAATATTTGGTTTGGAGACCATCAAAGATCAATATGTGCATGATGCTGATTTTAAAGATGTAATGCAGAATTGTAAAGAAGGAAGAACATGGAACAAGTTCGTTATTAATGATGGTTTTGTGTTCCGTGCTAACAAGCTATGCATTCCTGCTAGCTCTGTTAGTCTTTTGTTGTTGCGGGAGGCGCATGGAGGAGGATTAATGGGACACTTTGGCGTCAAGAAGGCGGAGGATATACTTGCTACACATTTCTTTTGGCCAAAGATGAGATGGGATGTTGAGCGTTTTGTTGCTCGCTGCACTACATGTCAAAAAGCTAAGTCACGACTCAATCCTCATGGTTTATATATGCCTTTGCACTGTGCCTAGTGTTCCTTGGGAGGATATATCTATGGACTTTGTTTTAGGTTTACCTCGAACAAAGAAGGGAGGATAACATATTTGTTGTCGTGGATAGATTCTAGAAAATGGCACACTTTATACCATGTCATAAAAGCGATGATCTTTGTTAATGTTGCTGATTTGTTCTTTAATTGAAATTATTAAGCTTGCATGGTGTGCCAAATACTATTGTTTCAGATCGTGATACTAAATTTCTTAGCCACTTTTGGAGATGTTTATGGGCTAAGTTGGGGACTAAACTGCTTTTAGTACTACTTGTCACCCCAAGCGATGGACAAACTGAAGTAGTCAATAGAACATTGTCTACTATGCTTAGGGCTGTTTTGAAGAATAATAAGAAAATGTGGGAAGAATGCTTGCCTCATATTGAATTTGCTTATAATCGTTCATTGCATTCTACTACTAAGATGTGCCCTTTTGAAATTGTGTATGGCTTCCTACCTCGTGCACCTATTGATTTGTTGCCTCTTCCATCTTGGAGAAGGTTAATTTTGATGCTAAAAGCGTGCTGAATTGATTTTAAAATGCATGAGATAACTAAGGAAAACATTGAGCGTATGAATGCTAAATATAAACTTCTTTGGAGATAAGGGTAGAAAACATGTTGTCTTTGCTGGAGATCTTGTTTGGTTACATTTGCGTGAGATAGGTTTCCTAATTTGCATAAATCAAAGCTAATACCACGTCTTGATGGTCCATTTAAGGTGTTAGAAAATAAATGATAATGCATATAAACTTGAGCTGCCTGCAGATTTTGGGGTTAGTCCACTTTTAACATTGCAGATTTGAAGCCTTATTTGGGTGAGGAATATGAGCTTCCGTCGAGGGCGACTTCATTTCAAGAAGGGAGGATGATGAGGACATCAATACCATTGTTACACCCACAGCCCTCTTGCTACATATCTTGGACCAATTACTAGAGCTCATGCATCAATTAAAATATCAGGTACTTTCGTTTCTTGGTAATGATTCTAATGTTCATGAGAATATGATGCTGCCTAAATTGGATACATTTGTTTTGCTTACAAATGAAGGCCCTAGCTTGGAGAAGGATGGACATTGGAGCAAGAACAAGCATGGAGATAATGCCATGCGCAAGAGAGAACAAACGGAGTTACAAGTGATGATTCAGGACTTTGAAGCCACCCTAATGAGTGCATGAGGCCTTGGACGAAATATACAAGATGCCACTTCATAATATTAGTCCATAGGCTATTCTAGGTGCTTCGTCACCTTATTATTGGGCCAGGCCCATGTAATTTCGAAATACTTAAGTATAGGCTGTTTTTAGAGTCCGTATGTGGGGAAACAAGAGTTAGGGTTGATTTGGACCCCTCCACCAAGGGCCACGAAATTCCCCTCTTCCTCCATATATACAGCCCTTAGGGCACCGTTTAGACCTTGGGTTTTGTTTAGATTAAAGTTAGCCATAGCTGCAACCCGCGTGCCCGTTTGTGTTCAGCGACCGGACAAAGCGTCACAGAACCCCATCTTGATCAATAAAGCTTTCATCTTATATTCGCAATATCCAGTTGCAATCTCAGTTTCTTGCTTGTTCTTCGTTTGCTCGCGAAAGCAGACCCTCGTGGTCGGGTTGATGCGTGCTCGGCGTGGTCAATAACCTCTCGGAGTTGGTTTAGCGATTGCTAAAGCGCGGCGTCTTCGCGCGTTAAGTAGTCGGATCGTCAAAGTCGACTTCCTCAAAGCGAAAACCAACATCTCATCGAAAGGCGGGACACCTTTGCCTCTATCAGGTTTTGTTTAGATTAAAAGTTAGCCATAGCTGCAACCGGCGTGCCGTTTGTGTTCAACGACCGGACAAAGGCGTCCACAGAACCCCACCTTGATCAATAAAGCTTTCATCTTATATTCGCAATATCCAGATTGCAATCTCAGTTTCTTGCTTGTTCTTCGTTTGCTCGCGAAGCAGACCCTCGTGGTCGAGTTGATCGTGCTCGGCGTGGTCAATAACCTCCGGAGTTGGTTTAGCGATTGCTAAAGCGCGGCGTCCTCGCCGCGTTAATGGTCGGATCGTCAAAATCGACTTCCTCCAGCGAAAACCACATCTCGCCGAAGATGGGACACCTTTGCCTCTATCGGAGGACGGTCGTCGGTGTCACCGGGCGTCGGCTGAAACTCTCTGTGAAGGCGCGGGACGTCGGAAGTTTCATACTTCCGTTAATATTAACTTCTGTTGACAGGTGCGGACGTCTGGTGTCTTGATGCGTCCGCTTCGCCCGGAGAGTGGGGCGATCGTCCGGTGCGGGCGGGCGTCCACTCGCTGAGGCCTGCGTTGGCTGGGTCTTGAGCGCCCGATGCGTCCGCCAAGGGCGGACGTCCGCTTCGCCGTGAAGGCGATCGTCCGGTGTCGTCCGGACGTCCGCTCGCTGGAAACTTCTTGGCAGCTCCTTTTCTTGGCCCTTGTACTTGGCGTCCTCGCTAACTTCGTCCATGGTCTTCCTCCTTGTTCTGGTCATGCATAGCACACATATTTGAGGTAGTAACCATGTCTCACATGTGGAAAGTGAAGGTTCGGAGGAGGCGAGTTCACCTTGTGTCCAATAGGCGTATATTCGAGGTCTCGTCATCGTCCACTTGGGGTTTGGATAGTGGTCGAGTGTACATGGTGATGAGCGTGGGATGCTCGCATCAACATCTTTTCATAACTTGCAATTGCATTGATAACCATCATAGCCAATCTTTTGCGTTGCTTACCCATCGAGACTAGCCATTGAGTATTGCGGCAGCGTGACTTGTGCACATTAGTGATCATACTCCATAGCATACATACCATACCAAAGTGGTGCATATCTTGGCATCAACTTGTGTGTCACAAAGTTGTCATCGCATACACAATTGCTATCTTGGTTCATGAAGTTTTGCATGAGAAAAGAGCTCAAAGAGAAAGAGCCAATCAAGCTTTTAAGCAAAAGAAAAGATAAGCAAAGAGCTAATGAGCAAGAACCATAGCATCATACAACATTAAGATTGTCATACTTGATCATCTTGGATCAACACATGAAACACCATACATATAGCATAATTGGGATAGAAGTCGTTGCATTTTTTGCTTAGTAGGTTGTGCACAAGTTAAGTATCCGCCTATTGTGCAATCGTGCTAAGCGTCTCTCTAGTGTTGTGCAACAAGAGCATCTTGGTGAATTCCACATTTGGCTCATCCTTGGTTGCATAACCCCATATTATCTATTTAGTGTGTGTTTCCGTGTACCATATCTTGCTATTGGTCTACTTGTTGCATTTGCAAATTTGTGAATCATTTCCAACATTATTGAGTCTCACTTACAATTGCATCAAATTGTGTGCCACCATCTAACCGAGCTCCACCATAAGCTTTTATTTGTGTAGGTGTGAGAACCAGACAAAATTGGTACCAATAGTGCTATTTCATTATCCGCATTTGAGTGAACTTGATTCATCATCAACATCGGTCAAAGGTACATTGGTATAAGTTCTTCTCCGTTCTACCACTCACATTTTGCTTGGAATGATGGATGAGGCCAAGTACTTCTACCAACCCACTCTTCATCGAACAAGGCGACGACATGTCATCATCGTCACCAAGAACCACCTCTTTGGTACTGTGGCGTTGCACCAAGAACAACAAGCAATGGCGACCGCGTCGACAATCTAAGCCACCGACTTGCGACTCTCCGAGCAACGTACAAGAGACTACTTCGACAACAAGTTCGATGCTCACAAGCAAGAGAATGATGCAAGAATGGACGAGATCCGTGCCTTGATGAGAAACCGGCATCATTCAACTTCTTCATCATCAAGACGGAGCCGATCGAGTCGACACTCCGGCGACACCTTCTACAACTCAAGTACACCTACTTCAAACACTCTTCGTCGTGCCGCACGTCAAGACCGTCGTGCATCTCGCAACCCGCTACATGACAAGCATTCACAAGAGCAAGTTGATGATCAAGTTCCTCGTTGTCAATCAAACCAAGACGCTTTTGCTCAAGCTCGAGAACGACAACGACTACGGCGTCACCTTATTATTGGGCCAGGCCCATGTAATTTCGAAATACATAAGTATAGGCTGTTTTTAGAGTCAGTATGTGTGGGGAAACAAGAGATAGGGTTGATGCAGAGCATCCTACGGTCATCACCATGTCAAGAGTCCGTTTGGCAAGTGACACGTGCGACCTCTACTTCTCATACATAAAGGTGAATCTTCTCCTTTACACGTGCTCACTTGACCCCTTCGAGGATGGTATACTACTTGACACTTCTCCCGTGTGCATGCATAGGTATTGTTGGAGCTTCACGGATGTGAGGAGAATGCAGCGCCAAGGAACAACTACACCGTCGAGAAGCACAGGCGGCGATGGAAGAAAGCGATCTTTCTTTGAAGCTTCGGCGGCGGACATCGGGCCAGGGCGGACATCCGGCGCTGTGCATTCGCCCACGAACTGCACTAGCAGAAGGCAAAAGCATCAGCGGTCGGACATCCGGCCCGTGTGCCCGGACATCCGGCGCCATGCCACAGCCCGGACATCCGGCATCGCCCCCGGAAATCCGGTGTGAGGCACCCGAAGCCAGAAGGCCACCCCGCTCGGGCCGGACATCCGGCCAACCACCCCGGACATCCGGCGTCTCACGAGAGCCCGGACATCCGGCCCCCAGCCCGGACATCCGGCGCCTGCCTGCGCGCGGAGTCGGGCCAAAGGCCCATGTATCCCTTTCCCACTTACCCCTTCGTGGCTATATATACTCCTCCCCCTCCTCCTAGTTAGGGTTAGCAAATATGATAGCTCATTCTTAGGTGAGCTTTGCTCCTACCTCTACTCTTGAGAGAGAGAGAGAGAGACTACCACTCCCATGGAGTTCAAGACCTCCATGTGAGAAGATCCTGCGGGATATCATCAAGACCCCTTGCGGGAAGATCCGTCTAGGATATCATCAAGACCTCCTCTTGGAGATGAACCTTACCTTGTATCTTTCCCTTTGTTGTTCATGTACCTTGGGATCTTGTGTGTTTGATTGTCTAGTGGATGTGTGATTGGACTTGTTCTTGAGTGATTCCCCTTACGATCTCTCTCCGTTCTTCCCCATGTTCATCGTGTTCTTGAGGATCCCACTCCAAGCGTGATGAGGACATCAATACCATTATTACACCCACACCCCTGCTGCTATACATCTTGGACCAATTACTAGAGCTCGCGCCGCAATTGAATTATCAGGTACTTTCGTTTCTTGGTACTTGATTCCAATGTTCATGAGAATATGATGCTGCCTAAATTGGATACATTTGTTTTGCTTACAAATGAAGGGCCTACCATGGACAAGAAAGATGAACCTTGGAGCAAGTTCAAGCATGGAGATGTTGGCATGCATAAGAGGAACAAACGGAGTTACAAGTGATGATTCAGGACTTTGAAGCCACCCTAATGAGTGCATGAGGCCTTGGACGAAATATACAAGATGCCACTTCATAATATTAGTCCATAGGGTATTCTAGGTGCTTCGTCACCTTATTATTGGGCCAGGCCCATGTAATTTCAAAATACTTAAGTATAGGCTGTTTTTAGAGTGCATGTGTGTGGGGAAACAAGAGTTAGGGTTGGTTTGGACCCCTCCCTCAAGGGCCACGAAATTCCCTCCTCTTCCTCCATATATACAGCCCTTAGAGCGTCGTTTAGACTTTGGGTTTTGTTTAGATCAAAAGTTAGCCATAGCTGCAACTTGGCGTGCCGTTTGTGTTCAACGACCGGACCAAGGCGTCCACAGAACCCCACCTTCATTAATAAAGCTTTCCTCTTATATTCGCAATATCAGATTGCAATCTTAGTTTCTTGCTTGTTCTTCCTTTGCTTTCGCGGAAATAGGCCCTCGTGGTCGGGTTGATGCGTGCTCGGCGTGGTCAATAACCCTCGGAAGTTGGTTTAGCGATTGCTAAAAGTAGCGACGTCTACTTGCGTCGTGGTCGGATCGTCAAGGTCCTCCCACGAAGCGATAGCCACCATCTCATCGAAACATCGGGACACCTTTGCCTCTATCAAGTGGTATCAGATTTTCGGGTTGCTCGGTGAGATTTTACAGTTTTTAAGTAGATTAGATCGAGTCATTCTTCATACCTAAAGTCCACGAAAAAGCCACAAAAAAATTAGGGTTAGTTCATCATATCCGAACCAATCGAGCCTTTGCATAATATTTTTAGGGTTTTGCTTTGTTGAATTTCGGTTGCATCGTCGTGTCAAGTTCTTGGTCTTAGAGTCTAGTCTTTTAGAGTTTGAGTTACGGTCATAAGTTCTCACGCGCCGCACTTTCATCATCATCGCCTTGCCATCTACCACCATTGCTTATCATACCTTTCTGAATCCGTATCCATATACCACCACCAATCCGTATCCATATACCACCACCAATCGTATCCATATACCACCACACGCTACCATATACCACCACGCTGCCATATACCACCACCATATATCCACCACCAATCCGAGTTCTTCTCATATTAGGTTTGTTTTGAAATCCATCTAAATTCGATTAAGTGTTTCCTTGCTGCGTGGGTGCGGAAACCACCCTCCGTTAGGCCCAAAATTTTCAGCGCACTTGTCGAAAAATTTTACTGGCTATCCTATTTTAGGTGTTTCTAAGCGTATTGAGGCGATCGCCGTTATAGAAAGTTTATTTTGACCCGTTTCAAGTTTTTGGGTCCGGGCGATCGGAAAAAAGATTTTTTGGTCGAAAAATTTCGTGCCCATCTGTCGGTTTGACACAGGAAGAGTTTTGAGACACTTTCGCCATTATCGTGATTTTTAGCAAAAAAAAAAAGCGCAAAAAAAAAGACCGAAAAAAAATTCAGTGTGCTTTTCCGTTGTTTCCGTGCGGCGCTTAGTGTTCTAGGCTCGCGTCTCTAGCTTGCGGTCTAGCCTAGGACCAACACGATGCACGTCGTTGAGCGTTTATTCAACTTTGCATCTCGAATTGATTATTGCTGACCCTTTTTGCTACCATATTATAAGCCTTCCCAGCTCCACATACATCTATATCGTGCGTTTGACTCTCCACAGTAATCGCTCTATCAAGCTTTGAGTTTTGACTACATCGGTTGCCGATCACCTTTGCTCTGCTGGGTAGAACTGGTAAAATTTGAGTTTTGCTTGCCGGTTGTGACTGTCCACCACACCACCACCAGCACTTCCTAGTAGTCTGTCGAATCATATTCTTGTGTGTTTCTATTGCTGCTAACCATGGCGGGATCACAAGCCGGCGAGGCCATTTGGGAGAACATGACAAACAAAGCGCTACATGATAAGTCTCAACAAATGATGAGTGGGCAGGTGGAAGATGTGCTAAATAGATTTGAAGAGGCCATGGAGAAGATAGATGGCATTGAGAAGGCGTTGAAACAAAGCTCGATAACAAGTTTAATGAATTGCTCGTAGCGTCTACCACCACCACCACCGGCTGCACCTAACGCACCTCTACAACAACAACAAGGACTACCTCCACATCGGCATGAAACAGCCCTCCGTCGAGCTTCCGTGTCCCTCTTGACTTGGCCAAGCTGCTAGTGCTGCTTGTTGATACTTCATGGATCCTGCTGCTGATGTGGGGAGGATGATTATGTGGGAGATTACGAGGATGAGGTTGATCAACATCGAACTACGTGCAACCACCTGCACCACAACCACCAGGTCGTCCACATGCAAATAATGGTAATGTTAGGGCTCCCCTCAGTGCGAGATCATGACCATCTCCTAAACTGAAACTGAATATTCCACCATTTGAGGGTAGATATGTTAGGTGATATATATCTTACTTGGGAGTTAGAAACTGAACAACGATTTACATGTTTACAATATCACGAGGAGAGGCGTGTTCCTGCTTTGCTGTTTGTGCTTTCACTAGCTTTGCATGTGTTTGGTGGTCTGAACATTGTCGATTATATCCTGTTCCAGCTACTTGGGCTGCTTTGAAAACTGCTATCGTACTCGTTGGGTTCCACCATATTATCAGCGTGAATTACTTCAAAATTGCAGCGCTTGAGACAAGGAAAAAATTCGGTGAAGAATATTATCGGGAATTACAAACTGGCTTGATTAGATGTGGTATTGTTGAGGAGAATGAAGCTATGCTTGCGTTTTCTAGGTGTATTAAATAGAGATTCAGACCATTCTAGACTACAAGGATTATACTAATATCCTCGATTATTCCATCTTGCTTGTAAAGCTGAGCGTGAAGTCAGGATCGGCCAGGGCATTGGCGCGGACTAACTTTTACGCAGGTCGATCTTCATCATGGACACCACGTGCATCATCTACTTCCACGTTCTACTACACGGGCAACTCCGTCGGCTGCCACCTCCAACGTGATACAAGCGGCAGGCACAACCACCACTATCGCCAGAAACACTCTGCTGGGCCTACAGAGCTCTTCTTCTTCCATGGCGTCAGCAGGGCACAGGTGATATTATTTGTAAATCGTTGTAAGGAAGAGGACATTTTCTTGAGAATGCCAATCTCAGCGTGTGATGATTACTCTTGAGGATGGTGGGTATGAGTCCGCTAGTGACTATGATGAAGAGGCGTTGGCTCTTATTACACATGAAGAACACGGTGGAGATGATTACGATCATGAGGCGCAATACATGGCTCTTGAAGATCTGATAGGTATGAATGTTTAGTTGCTCAACGTGTTTTGAGTGTGCAGGTTACACAAGCTGAGCAAAATCAGAGGCATAATTTGTTCCATACAAAGGGAGTTGTGAAGGAACGTTCTATTCGCGTCATCATAGATGGAGGGATGTTGCGGAGCATCCCACGATCATCCCCATGGACCTACAACCGTCTCATCAAGAGCCAAGAGGACCCATGACACGAGCTAGAGCTAGAGCTCTCGAGAACGAGGTGACCTCTTTCCTTATTGATATCACATATGATCCACTCGAGACATGGCTACTACCTAAGTCCGATATGCTATCGTGATTAGGTGTCAGGGAACCTCCGGGATGCGCGTGAAGATGGACAAGCCGCCAAGTACAAGGAGGAAGAAACACGGCGAGGAAGGAACCGGAAGAATCTGCACAGGCGGACATCCGGCCCCATGCCCCGGACATCCGGCTCTTCACGAAGCCCGGATATCCGGCCCGTCGCCCGAAATCCGGCCCCTCCATCTGAGAATGCACTGAATGACCTGACCAGCGGACATCCGGCCTCCCGCCGGACATCCGGCCCGTCCTGGCCCGGATATCCGGCCGCTGGCCCGAAATCCGGCTCCCTACCAGTTCTGCAGAATCGATCGCCCTAACCCGGACATCCGGTGAAACCGGACATCCGGCGCCTCCGAAAGCCGGACATCCGGCCCGGCCTTGACGTCCGGCCTCCCCTACTGCCTTGCGGATGTCTGAGAGCCTTGCCCTTGTACCCCTTAGCGGAGACTATATATACTTGATCCCCTCCTCTTTCTAGGGTTAGCTTTGGATTAGCTCATATTTTGGTGTGAGCCTTTGCTCATCCACTTGGCTACTCCTCGGAGATCGGGACCTCTCTGAGAAGATCCCCAAGCGGTTCAAGACCCCCTTCTAGGTGGACCCATCAAGACCTCCTCTCGGAGAAAAGCGGCTACTCGTGTATCCTTACCTTTGTTGATCTCGAATCTTGTGCCACTCTATGTATTCGACAATCTAGCACTTGTGTGATTGATTTCTTGTCGGTTGAGTGCATTCTCTCTCGTTTTCCCGTGTTTTCCCTCGTGTTCTTCGCGTGTTCCTCGTGTTTACCCGTGGATCCGCTCCAACGTGAAAGATCGCCCATGTGAGGTTCCGCCCTACATCATCTATAATATCATGAGCCACGTTGATCACGCTTTGGAGCCCCTACCCCGTGTTTTCTAGCTTGATTTTGTTGTTTTTGTCCTAATTCGGAAAAATTTCCCCACAAAAATAGCCCCAATTTTTTTGTGATTTGTTAGTGTGATGAAGTTTTGTTGGATTTGATTAGTGGATTTAGTGTGTTGCGGTAGATCTAGCTTTTCCCCATCTTTTCCCCAATTTTCATCCACAAAATCGCCCAAATTTGACCGATTTTGGCAGCTCCCCCGCGGTATTCTTCCTACCCGGACGTCCGGCCCGAGCAGCCCGGACATCCGGCCCGATCAGCCCGGACATCCGGCGCCCCGGACATCCGGCGCCCCGGACATCCGGCTTCAAGCCCGGATTTCCGGCCCCTGGTAGCATCCATCCCTTCCACCACCCCGATCACCGCCTAACTTTCGCCAAATTTTGTCCTGTGCCCACATACACTTCCATACACCCCACCACCTCCACATAACACCACCATAACCTTTCCCACTACCAATTCCGACAATGTTGCCACATTTTGACTTGAGAATTTGAGTTGGGGTTTTCCGTATCCTTTTGTGTTTGACAATCTAGATGCGGTTCAACATCAACATCACCACGCTCATCTTCGCCAGGGGCGGTAACATCGTCGACACCTTTGTCATTACTTGCAATTGCATTGATAACCATCATAGCACATCTTTTGTGTTGCTTACCCATCGAGACTAGCCATTGAGTATTGCGGACAGCGTGACTTGTGCACACTAGTGATCATACTCCATAGCATACATACCATACCAAAGTGGTGCATATCTTAGCATCAACTTGTGTCACAAAGTTGTCATCGCATACACAATTGCTATCTTGGTTAGTGAAGTTTTGCATGAGAAAAGAGCTCAAAGAAAAGAGCCAATCAAGCTTTTAAGCAAAGAGAAAGATAAGCAAAGAGCTTATGAGCAAGAACCATAGCATCATACAACATTAAGATTGTCATACTTGATCATCTTGGATCAATACATCGAAACACCATACATATAGCATACTTGGGATAGAAGTGGTTGCATTTTTGCTTAGTAGGTTGTGCACAAGTTTGTATCCGCCTATTATTGCAATCGTGCTAGCGTCTCTCTAGTGTTGTGCAACAAGAGCATCTTGGTGAATTCCACATTTGGCTCATCCTTGGTTGCATAACCCCATATTATCTATTTAGCGTGTGTTCCGAGTGCATGAGGCCTTGGACGAAATATACAAGATGCCACTTCATAATATTCGTCCATAGGCTATTCTAGGTGCTCAGGCACACTTATTATTGGGCCAGCCCATGTAATTTCGAAATACTTAAGTATAGGCTGTTTTTCGAGTCCGATATGTGGGGAAACAAGAGTTAGGTTGATTTCGACCCTCCACCAAGGGCCACGAAATTCCTCTTCCTCCATATATACAGCCCTTAGGGCACCGCTTAGACCTTGGGTTTTGTTTAGATTAAAAGTTCGCCATAGCTGCAACTTCGCTGCATTTCGCTTGTGTTCAACAACTGCATAAAGGCGCCACAGTAACCCCATCTTGATCAATAAAGCTTTCATCTTATATTCGCAATATCCAGATTGCAATCTCAGTTTGCTTGTTCTTCGCTTGCTCGCAGGAAATGCACCTCGTGGTCGTTGATCGTGTTCCGCGTGGTCAATAACCTCGGAGTTGGTTTAGCGATTGCTAAGGCGCCGACGCTTCAGACGCTCAGAGTCGGATCGCCAAAGTCGATTTCCTCCAAAGCGAAAACCAACATCTCATCGAAAGACGGACACCTTTGCCTCTATCAAGTGGTATCAGATTTTCAGTTGCTCGTGAGATTTTACAGCTTTTCAGATTAGATCGAGTCTGTTTTTCATACCTAAAGTCCACGGAAAAGCCACAAAAAAATTAGGGTTAGTTCATCATATCCCAACCAATCTGAGCCTTTGCATAATCTTTTTAGGGTTTTTGCTTTGTTGAATTTATGTTGCATCGTCGTGTCAAGTTGCTGGTCTTAGAGTCTAGTCTTTAGAGTTTCGAAGTTCGTCATAAGTTGTCACGCCACCACCGCATCATCATCCGTGATCCATATACCACCACCAATCCGATCCAAATACCACCACCAATCAGTATCCATATACCACCACCGCTACCATATACCACCACCGCCATATATACCACCACCATATATCCACCACCATATATCCACCACCAATCCGAAGTTCTTCTCTATATTAGGTTTGTTTTCGAGATCCATCTAGTTTCCGATTCGTGTTTCCTTGCTCGAGAGGTTTCGAAAAAAGTCCTGAAACCACCTCCATTTAGGCCCAAAATTTTCCAAAACGCATTTGTCAAAAAAAAATTTGGCTATCCTATTTTTAGGTGTTTCTAAGTGGATTGAGACAACAATTATATAGAAAGTTTTTTGACCTGCTTCAGCTTTTGGGTCCGGCAATAAAAAAAATTTGGTCAAAAAATTTCGTGCCCATCCTGCTGCTTTGACTCGAAGAGTTTTGAGACACTCGCCATTATAGTGATTTTTCGCAAAAAAAAGCAGCGCAAAAAAAAGAGCGAAAAAAAAAATTCCAGAGTGTGCTTTTCCGTTGTTTCCGCAGCAGCGCTGCGATTTTGTTAGTGTTCTAGGCTCCACATACATCTACATCGTATGCTTGACTCTCCCCGGTAATCGCTTCTATCCAAGCTTTGAGAGTTTTGACTACATCGGTTGCCGATCACCGCCGGGGGTAAGAACTGTAAGAATTTGAGATTTGCTTGACGGATTTGTGACCGCCCACCACACCAACACCACCACTTCCTAGTAGTCCGTCAATAAAATTTTGTGTGTTTCTATTGTCTGCTAACCATGGCAGGATTACATGTCGATTTAGACCGACCGGGAAAACATGACAAACAAAGCGCTACATGATAAGTTTCAACAAATGATGAGGGGCAGGTGTGATTATGTGCTAAATAGATTTGAAGAGGCCATGGAGAAGATAGATGGCATTGAGAAGGCGTCAAACAAAGCTCGATAACAAGTTTAATGAATTGCTCAAGGCCTACCACCACCACCACCGCTGCACCTAACGACCTCTACTACAACAACAAGGACTACCTCCACATCGCTAAACAGCCCTCCGCCGAGCTTCCCGTGTCCTCTTCACCGCCAAGCTGCCGGTGTCGCTGTTGATATCAGGCTCCTCATTGCCATTGCAACGGGGAGGATGATTATGTGAGAGCTTACGAGGATGAGGTTGATCAACATCGAACTACGCAACCACCAAAGACCACAACCACCAGGTCGCCCACATGCAAACAATGGCAATGTTCGGCCCCTTCAGTACGAGATCATGACCATCTCCCTAAACTGAAATTGAATATTCCACCATTTGAGGGTAGATATGTTCCTGATATATATCTTACTTGGGAGTTAGAAACTGAACAACGATTTACATGTTTACAATATCCTCAAGAGAGACGGTTCCTGCATTGTTTGTGCTTTCACTAGCTTTGCATGTGTTTGGTGGTCTGAACATTGTAGATTATATCCTGTTCCAGCTACTTGGGCTGCTTTGAAAACTGCTATATGCACTCGCTTGGTTCCACCATATTATCGCGTGAATTACTTCAAAAATTGCAGCGCTTAAGACAAGGAAAAATTCGTAGAAGAATATTATCGTGAATTACAAACCGGCTTGATTAGATGTGGTATTGTTGAGGAGAATGAAGCTATGCTTGCACGCTCGGTGGATTAAATAGAGAGATTCAGACCATTCTAGACTACAAGGATTATAATAATATCACCGATTATTCCATCTTGCTTGTAAAGTTGAACGTGAAGTGCAGGATCGATGTGCCTTGGCGCGACTAACTTTTCTCGCAGGTCGACCTTCATCATGGACACCACGGCATCATCTACTTCCACACGCTCTACTACACCGCACCTCCGCCGGCTGCCACCTCCAACCGTGATACAAGAAAGCAGGCACAACCACCACTATCCGCCAAGAGTACACCGCTGGCCTACACAGTAGCTCTTTCTTCTTCCATGGCGCCAACAGGGCACACAAGGATATTATTTGTCGTCATAAGGGAAGAGGACATTTTATGAGAGAATGCCAATCTCAGCGCAGATGATTGCTACGAGGATGGTGGGTATGAGTCTGCTAGTGACTATGATGAAGAGACTTTGGCTCTATTACACATGAAGAACACGGTGGAGATGATTCTGATTTTGAGACGCAATACATGGCTGTCAAGATGCCGACAGTATGAATGTTTAGTTGCTCAACGTGTTTTGAGTGTGCAGGTTACACAAGTCGAGCAAAATCGAGGCATAACTTGTTCCATACAAAGGAGTTGTGAAGGAACGCTCTATTCAAGGCCATCATAGATGGAGGGAGCTGCAACAACTTGGCTAGCATGGATATGGTGGAGAAGCTTTCTCACCACAAGACCACATCCACATCCTTACTACATCCAATGGTTCAACAACAGCTGCAAGGTTAAGGTAACACGACTGCTCGTGTGTGCATTTTAGTATCTCTACATATGCTGATTATGTTGATTGTGATGTGGTACCTATGCAAGCATGTTCCTTATTACTTGGTAGACCATGGCAATTTGATAAAAATTCTGTACACCATGGTAGAAACAATCAGATACTCTTGTTCACAAGGATAAAATATTACTTTGCTTCCTATGACTCGATTCCATTTTGAAAGATGATATTAATAGAGCTAATAAAGCAAAACAGAGAAAATAAGAGTGAAAATCAGATTGTGGCAAAAGAATTTGAGCAACAAATGAAGCCAATAATAAACCATCTAATGTTGCTTCTGAAATTAAACCTAAAAGTGCATGTTTATTTGCCACCAAATCTGATATTGATGAGCTAGATTCTAGCAAATCTGTTTGCTATGCTTTTGTGTGCAAAGAGGCATTATTTTCATTCGAGGACGGTTTTCCTCTTTGCCCCTCGCTGTCACTAACATTTTGCAGAGTTCGCCGACGCCTTCCCACAAGACGCAAGCACCGGATTACCACCTATTCGAGGGATTGAGCATCAAATTGACTTAATTCCCTGCATCGCTACCCAACCGCAGCACCATACCGCACTCAATCCAGAGGAGACGAAGGAGATTATGCGCCAAGTACAGGAGCTGCTCGACAAAGGTTATATACGCCAATCTCTTAGTCCTTGTGCTGTTCCTATTATACTAGTGCCTAAAAAGGATGGTACGTCACAGATGTGTGTTGATTGTAGAGGCATTAATAATATTACTATTCGTTATCGCCATCCTATTCCTAGGCTAGATGATATGCTTGATGAATTGAGTGGATCTACAATATTCTCCAAAGTTGATTTATGAGTGGATACCATCAAATTGTATGAAATTGGGAGATGAATGGAAAACAGCATTTAAAACTAAGTTTGGATTATATGAGTGGTTAGTCATGCCTTTTGGGTTAACTAATGCACCTAGTACTTTCATGAGATTAATGAACTAAGTTTTACGTGCTTTCATTGGACGATTTGTGGTAGTTTACTTTGATGATATACTGATTTATAGCAAATCTTTGGAAGAACATTTGGAACATTTACGTGTTGTTTTTAATGCTCTACGTGATGCACGCTTGTTTGGTAACCTTGGGAAGTGCACCTTTTGCACCGAATTTAGTATCTTTTCTTGGCTATGTTGTTACTCCACAGGAATTGAAGTTGATAAAGCCAAGATTGAAGCTATTGAGAGTTGGCCGCAGCCCAAAACGGTCACACAAGTGAGGAGTTTTCTTGACTCGCTGGTTTCTATAGGCGCTTTGAGAGACTTTAGCACCATTGCTGCACCTCTCAATGAGCTTACAAAGAAGGATGTGCCTTTTGTTTGGGGTACCGCACAGAAGAAGCCTTCACGGTATTGAAAGATAAGTTGACACATGCCCTTTACTCCAACTTCCTGACTTTAATAAGACTTTGAGCTTGAATGTGATGCTAGTGGAATTGGATTAGAGGTGTGTTATTACAAGATGGCAAACCTGTTGCATACTTTTCTAAAAATTGAGGGGCCTAGTCTGAACTATTCTACTTATGACAAAGAATTATATGCTCTTGTTCGACTTTAGAGACATGGCAACATTATTTATGGCCCAAAGAATTTGTTATACATTCTGATCATGAATCTTTGAAACATATTAAAAGTCAAGCTAAACTGAATCGTAGACATGCTAAATGGGTTGAATTCATTGAGACTTTCCTTATGTCATTAAACACAAGAAGGGTAAAGAAAATGTTATTGCCGATGCTTTGTCTCGTCGCTATACTATGCTTTCACAACTTGACTTCAAAATATTTGGTTTGGAGACCATCAAAGATCAATATGTGCATGATGCTGATTTTAAAGATGTAATGCAGAATTGTAAAGAAGGAAGAACATGGAACAAGTTCGTTATTAATGATGGTTTTGTGTTCGTGCTAACAAGCTATGCATTCCTGCTAGCTCTGTTCGTCTTTTGTTGTTGCAGGAGGCGATGGAGGAGGATTAATGGGACACTTTAAGGCCAAGAAGACGGAGGATATACTTGCTACACATTTCTTTTGGCCAAAGATGAGATGGGATGTTGAGCGCTTTGTTGCTCGCTGCACTACATGTCAAAAAGCTAAGTCACGACTCAATCCTCATGGTTTATATATGCCTTGCTCGTGCCTAGTGTTCCTTGGGAGGATATATCTATGGACTTTGTTTTAGGTTTACCTCTAACAAAGAAGGGAGGGATAGCATATTTGTTGTCGTGGATAGATTCTCAAAATGGCACACTTTATACCATGTCATAAAAGTGATGATGCTGTTAATGTTGCTGATTTGTTCTTTCGTGAAATTATTCGCTTGCATGGTGTGCCAAATACTATTGTTTCAGATCGTGATACTAAATTTCTTAGCCACTTTTGGAGATGTTTATGGGCTGTTGGGGACTAAACTGCTTTTTAGTACTACTTGTCACCCCCAAACCGATGGATAAACTGAAGTAGTCAATAGAACATTGTCTACTATGCTTAGGGCTGTTTTGAAGAATAATAAGAAAATGTGGGAAGAATGCTTGCCTCATATTGAATTTGCTTATAATCGCTCATTGCATTCTACTACTAAGATGTGCCCTTTTGAAATTGTGTATGGCTTCCTACCGTGCACCTATTGATTTGTTGCCTCTTCCATCTTCGGAGAAGGTTAATTTTGATGCTAAAGAACGTGTTGAATTGATTTTAAAAGTGCATGAGATAACTAAGGAAAACATTGAGCGATGAATGCTAAATATAAACTTGCTGGAGATAAGGGTAGAAAACATGTTGTCTTTGCACCGGAGATCTTGTTTGGTTACATTTATGTAAGGATAGGTTTCTAATTTATGCAAATCAAAGCTAATGCCACGTGTCGATGGTCCATTTAAGGTGTTAGAGAAAATAAATGATAATGCATATAAACTTGAGCTGCTCGCAGATTTTGGGGTTAGTCCCACTTTTAACATTGCAGATTTGAAGCCTTATTTGGGTGAGGAATATGAGCTCCGCGAGGACGCACTTCATTTCAAGAAGGGAGGATGATGAGGACATCAATACCATTGTTACACCCACAGCCCCACTCGCTACATATATCGGACCAATTACTAGAGCTCACAGACGCCAATTAAATTATCGTACTTTCGCTTTTGGTAATGATTCTAATGTTCATGAGAATATGATGTTGCTTAAATTGATACATTTGTTTTGCTTACAAATGAAGGCCCTAGCTTGGAGAAGGATGGACATTGAGCAAGAACAAGCATGGAGATAATGCCATGCTAAGGAGAACAAGAACGGAGTTACAAGTGATGATTCCAGGACTTTGAAGCCACCCTAATGAGTGCATGAGGCCTTGGACGAAATATACAAGATGCCACTTCATAATATTCGCCCATAGGCTATTCTAGGTGCTGCATCACCTTATTATTGGGCCAGGCCCATGTAATTTCGAAATACTTAAGTATAGGCTGTTTTAGAGTCCGATGTGGGGGAAACAAGAGTTAGGGTTGATTTCGACCCTCCACCAAGGGCCACGAAATTCTCTTCCTCCATATATACAGCCCTTAGGGCACCGCTTAGACCTTGGGTTTTGTTTAGATTAAAAGTTCGCCATAGCTGCAACTTCGCAGCATTTCGCTTGTGTTCAACGACTGCATAAAGGCGCCACAGTAACCCCACCTTGATCAATAAAGCTTTCTCTTATATTCGCAATATCCAGATTGCAATCTCAGTTTCTTGCTTGTTCTTCGCTTGCTCGCAGGAAATGCACTCGTGGTCGTTGATCGTGTTCGCGTGGTCAATAACCTCTCGGAGTTGGTTTAGCGACATATAGGCGACGCCTTCAGACGCTCGTAGTCGGATCACAAAGTCGATTTCCTCCAAAGCGAAAACCAACATCTCATCGAAAGACGGGACACCTTTGCTCTATCAGGTTTTGTTTAGATTAAAAGTTCGCCATAGCTGCAACTTCGCTACTTTTGCTTGTGTTCAACGACTGCATAAAGGCGCCATGTAACCCCACCTTGATCAATAAAGCTTTATCTTATATTCGCAATATCCAGATTGCAATCTCAGCTTTTTGCTTGTTCTTCGCTTGCTCGCAGGAAATGCACCTCGTGGTCGTTGATCGTGTTCCGCGTGGGTCAATAACCTCGGAGTTGGTTTAGCGACATATGCGCGACGCCCTCATCGACGCTCAGTAGTCGGATCGCCAAAGTCGACTTCCTCCAAAGCGAAAACCACATCTCATCGAAGATGGGACACCTTTTGCCTCTATCGAGGGACCGGTCGTCCGGTGGTCACCGGACGTCCCGCTGAAGCTTCCGTGAAGGGGCGCCGGACGTCCGGAAGTTTCATACTTCCGCTAATATTCGCCTTGACATGTGCCGGACGCCTGTGTTTTGGTCGTCCCCTGCCGGAGAGGGGGCCGGTCGTGCGGCAATGGCCGCTTGACGCCCACTCGCCTGGGCTGCGCGTGGGTCTTTCAGCGCCGGTCGTCCGCTAAGGGCCGGACGCCCGCTGCTGAGGCCGTGCCGGTCGTCTGTCGTCCGGACGTTCCGCCATTGGAGCTTTTCGGCAGCCTTTTCTTGGCTCCTTGTACTTGGCGCCCTCGCTAGCTCGCCCATGGTCTTCCTCCTTGTTCCTGGGTCATGTATAGCACACATATTTGAGGTAGTAACCATGTCTCACATGTGGAAAGTGAAGGTTCTTGAGGAGCGAAGTTCACCTTGTGTCCAATGGCGATATTCGAGGTCTCGTCATACGTCCACTTGGGGTTTGGATAGTAGTCGGAGTGTACATGGTGATGAACGTGGGATGCTCCGCATCAACATCTTTTTCATAACTTGCAATTGCATTGATAACCATCATAGCCAATCTTTTGCGTTGCTTACCCATCGAGACTAGCCATTGAGTATTGCCGGCAACGTGACTTGTGCACATTAGTGATCATACTCCATAGCATACATACCATACCAAAGTGGTGCATATCTTGGCATCAACTTGTGTGTCACAAAGTTGTCATCGCATACACAATTGCTATCTTGGTTCATGAAGTTTTGCATGAGAAAAGAGCTCAAAAGAGAAAGAGCCAATCAAGCTTTTAAGCAAAAAGAGAAAGATAAGCAAAGAGCTAATGAGCAAGAACCATAGCATCATACAACATTAAGATTGTCATACTTGATCATCTTGGATCAACACATCGAAACACCATACATATAGCATAATTGGGATAGAAGTCGTTGCATTTTTGCTTAGTAGGTTGTGCACAAGTTCAGATCCTACTTATTGTGCAATCGTGTTAGCGCCTCTCTAGTGTTGTGCAACAAGAGCATCTTGGTGAATTCCACATTTTGGCTCATCCTTGGTTGCATAACCCCATATTATCTATTTATGCGGTGTGTTCCGCGTACCATATCTTGCTATTGGTCTACTTGTTGCATTTGCAAATTTGTGAATCATTTCCAACATTATTGAGTCTCACTTACAATTGCATCAAATTGTGTGCCACCATCCTAACCGAGCTCCACCATAAGCTTTTATTTGTGTAGGTGTGAGAACCGACAAGAATTGGTACCAATAGTGCTATTTCATTATCCGCGATTTGAGTGAACTTGATTCATCATCAACATCGGTCAAAGGTACATTGGTATAAGTTCTTCTCGCTCTACCACTCACATTTTGCTTGGAATGATGGATAGGCCAAGTACTTCTACCAACCCACTCTTCATCGAACAAGACGACGTACATGTCATCATACGCCACCAAGAACTACCTCTTTGGTGCACAACGAAGCGCTGCACCAAGAACAACAAGCAATGAGCTTGATCGCGATCGACAATCTCGCCACCGACTTCATACTCTCCGAGCAACGCATAAGAGACTACTTCGACAACAAGTTCGATGCTCACAAGCAAGAGAATGATGCAAGAATGGATTTAGATCCGCGCTTGATGAGAAACCGCATCATTCAACTTCTTCATCATCAAGACGGAGCCGATCGAGTCGACACTCCGCGACACCTTCTACAACTCAAGTACACCTACTTCAAACACTCTTCGTCGTGCCGCACGTCAAGACCGTCGTGCATCTCGCAACCCGCTACATGACAAGCATTCACAAGAGCAAGTTGATGATCAAGTTCCTCGTTGTCAATCAAACCAAGACGCTTTTGCTCAAGCTCGAGAACGCATAAACGACTACTGCGCCACCTTATTATTGGGCCAGCCCATGTAATTTCAAATACATAAGTATAGGCTGTTTTTAGAGTCAAGATGTGGGGAAACAAGAGATAGGGTTGATGCAGAGCATCCCACGGTCATCACCATGTCAAGAGTCCGCTTGGCAAGTGACACGCATGACCTCTACTTTCATACATAAAGGTGAATCTTCTCCTTACACGCGGCTCACTTGACCCCTTCGAGGATGGTATACTACTTGACACTTCTCCCGTGTGCATGCATAGGTATTGTTGGAGCTTCACGGATGTCGAGGAGGAATGCAAGCGCTAAGGAACAACTACACCCGTCTCGCGAGGGAAGCCCTCGAAGCTTAAAGAAGAAGAAGACGATGCTGAAGCATAGCTGCCGGACATCCGCCAAGGGCGGACATCCGGCGCTGTGGCATTCGCCACCTAACTGCACTAGCAGTAAGGCAAAGCATCACGGTCGGACATCCGCCCGGTGCCCGGACATCCGCGCCATGCCACAGCCCGACATCCGCATCGCTTCGAAACCGTGTGAGGCACCCGGCCGGGCAATACCTCACTGGGCCGACATCCGCCAACCACCCCGGACATCCGGCGCCTCACGAGCTCGACATCCGCCCCCAGCCCGACATCCGCGCCCTGCTCACATGGAGTCGGGCCAAAGGCCCATGTATCCCTTCCCCACTTACCCCTTCGTGGCTATATATACCCTCCCTCCTCCTAGTTAGGTTAGCAAATATGATAGCTCATTCTTAGGTGAGCTTTGCTCCTACCTCTACTCTTGAGAGAGAGAGAGAGATCACTACTCCCATGGAGTTCAAGACTCCATGTGAGAAGATCCTCATGATATCATCAAGACCCCTTGGAAGATCCGCCTAGATATCATCAAGACCTCCTCTTGAGATGAACCTTACCTTGTATCTTTCCCTTTGTTGTTCATGTACCTTGGGATCTTGTGTGTTTGATTGTCTAGTGGATGTGTGATTGGACTTGTTCTTGAGTGATTCCCCTTACGATCTCTCTCCGTTCTTCCCCATGTTCATCGTGTTCTTCGAGGGATCCCACTCCAAACGTGATGAGGACATCAATACCATTGTTACACCCACAGCCCCTGCTGCTATACATACCGGACCAATTACTAGAGCTCACAAGACGCCAATTGAATTATCGTGTACTTTCGCTTCTTGGTAACGATTCCAATGTTCATGAGAATATGATGTCGCTTAAATTGGATACATTTGTTTTGCTTACAAATGAAGGGCCTACCATGGACAAGAAAGATGAACCTTGGAGCAAGTTCAAGCATGGAGATGTTGGCATGCTAAGGGGAACAAGAACGGAGTTACAAGTGATGATTCCAGACTTTGAAGCCACCCTAATGAGTGATGAGGCCTTGACGAAATATACAAGATGCCACTTCATAATATTCGTCCATAGGGTATTCTAGGTGCTGCACACTTATTATTGGGCCAGGCCCATGTAATTTCGAAATACTTAAGTATAGGCTGTTTTAGAGTCCAGATGTGTGGGGAAACAAGAGTTAGGGTTGGTTTCGACCCTCCCTCAAGGGCCACGAAATTCCCTCCTCTTCCTCCATATATACAGCCCTTAGGGCGCTTAGACTTTGGGTTTTGTTTAGATCAAAAGTTCGCCATAGCTGCAACTTCACAGCATTGCTTGTGTTCAACGACTGCACCAAGGCGCCACAGTAACCCCACCTTCATTAATAAAGCTTTCTCTTATATTCGCAATATCCAGATTGCAATCTTAGTTTCTTGCTTGTTCTTCCTTTGCTCGCAGGAAATAGGCCCTCGTGGTCGTTGATCGTGTTCAAGTGGTCAATAACCCCTGAAGTTGGTTTAGCGATTGCTAAGGCGCCGACGCCTCGCACGACGTAGTCGGATCGTCAAGGTCCACTCCTTGTAAACGATAGCCACCATCTCATCAAACATCGACACCTTTGCCTCTATCAAGTGGTATCAGATTTTCAAGTTGCTCGTGAGATTTTACAGCTTTTCAGAGATTAGATCGAGTCTGTTTCTTCATACCTAAAGTCCACTAAAAAGCCACAAAAAATTAGGGTTAGTTCATCATATCCGAACCAATCTGAGCCTTTGCATAATATTTTTAGGGTTTTTGCTTTGTTGAATTTCCGTTGCATCGCCGTCAAGTTGCTGGTCTTAGAGTCTAGTCTTTAGAGTTTCGAAGTTCTGGTCATAAGTTCTCACGCCGCCGCACCATCATCATCGCTTGCCATCTACCACCATTGCTTATCCGCCACCGCCTCAATCTGTGATCCATATACCACCACCAATCCGTATCCATATACCACCACCAATCAGATCCATATACCACCACCGCTACCATATACCACCACCGCTGCCATATACCACCACCATATATCCACCACCAATCCGAAGTTCTTCTCATATTAGGTTTGTTTTCAAATCCATCTAAATTCGATTCGTGTTTCCTTGCTCAAGAGGTCTGAAACCACCTCCGTTTAGGCCCAAAATTTTCCGAAAACGCACTTGTCGAAAAAATTTTCTTCGCTATCCTATTTTAGGTGTTTTAAGCGATTGAGACAATCAACAAGTATAGAAAGTTTATTTTGACCTGCTTCAAGTTTTGGGTCCGCAATGAAAAAGATTTTTTTGGTCGAAAAATTTCGTGCCCATCCCGCCGGCTTGACCTGGAAGAGTTTTGAGACACTCGCCATTATCGTGATTTTTCGAAAAAAAAGAGCAGCGCAAAAAAAAGACCGAAAAAAAAATTCCAGAGTGTGCTTTTCCGTTGTTTCCGGCAGCGCTTTAGTGTTCTAGGCTCAAGGCTCTAGCACGGTTCAGCCTAGGACCAACACAAGACTGCTGTTGAGCGCTTATTCAACTTTGCATCTCTGAATTGATTATTGCTGACCTTTTTGCTACCATATTATAAGCCTTCCCAGCTCCACATACATCTATATCGTATGCTTGACTCTCCCCGTAATCGCTTCTATCCAAGCTTTGAGAGTTTTGACTACATCGGTTGCCGATCACCGCTGGCCGGGTAAGAACTGGTAAGAATTTGAGTTTTGCTTGACGGATTTGTGACTGTCCACCACACCACCACCAGCACTTCCTAGTAGTCCTGTCAATCATATTCTTGTGTGTTTCTATTGTCGCTAACCATGGCAGATCATGTCGATTTAGACCGACCGGGAGAACATGACAAACAAAGCGCTACATGATAAGTCTCAACAAATGATGAGGGCAGGTGGAAGATGTGCTAAATAGATTTGAAGAGGCCATGGAGAAGATAGATGGCATTGAGAAGGCGCTCAAACAAAGCTCGATAACAAGTTTAATGAATTGCTCGCTGCCTACCACCACCACCACCGCTGCACCTAACGCACCTCTACAACAACAACAAGGACTACCTCCACATCGCGAAACAGCCCTCCGCCGAGCTTCCCCGTGTCCCTCTTCAGCTTGGCCAAGCTGCTAGTGCTGCTGTTGATACTTCAGTGGATCCCACGCTGATGGGGAGGATGATTATGTGGGAGATTACGAGGATGAGGTTGATCAACATCGAACTACGTAACAACCACCAGCACCACAACCACCAGTGTCGCCCACATGCAAATAATGGTAATGTTAGGGCTCCCTCAGTATGAGATCATGACCATCTCCCTAAACTGAAACTGAATATTCCACCATTTGAGGGTAGATATGTTCGTGATATATATCTTACTTGGGAGTTAGAAACCGAACAACGATTTACATGTTTACAATATCCCGAGGAGAGACGTGTTCCTGCTGCTGTTTGTGCTTTCACTAGCTTTGCATGTGTTTGGTGGTCCGAACATTGTCGATTATATCCTGCTCCAGCTACTTGGGCTGCTTTGAAAACTGCTATGCGATCGCTGGTTCCACCATATTATCAACGGAATTACTTCAAAAATTGCAGCGCTTGAGACAAGGAAAAATTCGTAGAAGAATATTATCGAATTACAAACTGGCTTGATTAGATGTGGTATTGTTGAGGAGAATGAAGCTATGCTTGCACGCTTTCTAGGTGTATTAAATAGAGAGATTCAGACCATTCTAGACTACAAGGATTATACTAATATCACTCGATTATTCCATCTTGCTTGTAAAGTTGAACGTGAAGTGCAGGATCGACTGTGCATTGGCGCGACTAACTTTTCTCGCAGGTCGATCTTCATCATGGACACCACGCATCATCTACTTCCACACGCTTCTACTACACAGTAACTCCGCCGGCTGCCACCTCCAACCGCGATACAAGAAAGGTGCACAACCACCACTATCTGCCAAGAGCACACCATTGGCTTACACACAGAGCTCTTCTTCTTCCATGGCGCAACAGGCACACGAAAGTGATATTATTTGTCGTCGCTTGTAAGGGAAGAGGACATTTTATGAGAGAATGCCAATCTCAGCGGTGATGATTGCTACGAGGATGGTGGGTATGAGTCCGCTTAGTGACTATGATGAAGAGACGCTATTTCTTATTACACATGAAGAACACGGTGGAGATGATTCTGATCATGAGACGCAATACATGGCTGTCAAGATGCCGATAGGTATGAATGTTTAGTTGCTCAACGTGTTTTGAGTGTGCAGGTTACACAAGCTGAGCAAAATCAGAGGCATAATTTGTTCCATACAAAGGGAGTTGTGAAGGAACGCTCTATTCAAGGCCATCATAGATGGAGGGATGTTGGAGCATCCCACCATCATCCCCATGGACCTACAACCGCCTCATCAAGAGCCAAGAGGACCCATGACACGAAGCTAGAGCTAGAGCTCTCGAGAACGAGGTGACCTCTTTCCTTATTGATATCACATATGATCCACTCGAGACATGGCTACTACCTAAGTCCGATATGCTATGCGTGATTAGGTGTCAAGGGAACTCCCGGGATGCACGGAAGATGGACAAGCCGCCAAGTACAAGGAGGAAGAAACACGACGAGAGGAACCGAAGAATCAGCACAGGCCGGACATCCGCCCCATGCCCCGACATCCGCTCTTCCCAAGCCCCGGATATCCGCCCTGCCGCCTGAAATCCGCCCTCCATCACGTAATGCACTGAATGACTCGACCAGCCCGGACATCCGCCTCCCCGCCTCGACATCCGCCCGGCCCCGAAGCTCCCGGATATCCGCCGCCGCCTCGAAATCCGCTCCCACCACCCGGTTCTCGCAGAATCAGCCGCTTAGCTCGACATCCGGCTGAGAGCCTCGACATCCGCGCCCCCGAAGCCCGGACATCCGCCCGACGCCTGGACGTCTGCCTCCTGCCTCACAAGAAGTGTCTGTGGCCTTGCCCTTGTACCCCTTCGCCAGAGACTATATATACTTGATCCTCCTCTTCTAGGGTTAGCTTTGGATTAGCTCATATTTGGTGTGAGAGCCTTTGCTCATCCACTTGGCTACTCCTCGGAGATCGTGGACCTCTACAGAGAAGATCCCTGCCGGATTCAAGACCCCTTCTAGGGTGGACCCATCAAGACCTCCTCTCGGAGAAGAACGGCTACCGTGTATCCTTACCTTTGTTGATCTCGAATCTTGTGCCACTCTATGTATTCGATAATCTAGCACTTGTGTGATTGATTTCTTGTCGGTTGAGTGCATTCTCTCGCTTTCCCTGTTTTCCCTCGTGTTCTTCCGCTGTTCCTCGTGGTTTACCCGTAGGATCCGCTCCAACGTGAAAGATCGCCCATGTAGGGTTCCGCCCTACATCATCTATGGTATCATGAGCCACGTTGATCACGCTTTGGAGCCCCTACCCCGTGTTTTCTAGCTTGATTTTGTTGTTTTTGTCCTAATTCCGAAAAATTTCCCCACAAAAATAGCCCCAATTTTTTTTTGTGATTTGTTAGTGTGATGAAGTTTTGTTGGATTTGATTCGTGGATTTCGTGTGTTGCAGGTAGATCTAGCTTTTCCCCATCTTTTCCCCAATTTTCATCCACAAAATCGCCCAAATTTGACCGATTTTGGCAGCTCCCCCGCGGTATTCTTCCTACCCGGACGTCTGCCTGAGCAGCCTCGACATCCGCCCGATCAGCTCGACATCCGGGCGCCTGACATCCGCGCCTGACATCCGCTTCAAGCCCGGATTTCCGGCCCCTGGTAGCATCCATCCCTTCCACCACCCCGATCACCGCCTAACTTTCGCCAAATTTTGTCCTGTGCCCACATACACTTCCATACACCCCACCACCTCCACATAACACCACCATAACCTTTCCCACTACCAATTCCGACAATGTTGCCACATTTTGACTTGAGAATTTGAGTTGGGGTTTTCCGTATCCTTTTGTGTTTCGGCAATCTAGGTACGGTTCAACATCAACATCACCACCGCTCATCTTCGCCAAGGACGGTAACATCGTCGACACCTTTGTCATTACTTGCAATTGCATTGATAACCATCATAGCACATCTTTTGTGTTGCTTACCCATCGAGACTAGCCATTGAGTATTGCCGGCAACGTGACTTGTGCACACTAGTGATCATACTCCATAGCATACATACCATACCAAAGTGGTGCATATCTTAGCATCAACTTGTGTGTCACAAAGTTGTCATCGCATACACAATTGCTATCTTGGTTCGTGAAGTTTTGCATGAGAAAAGAGCTCAAAAGAGAAAGAGCCAATCAAGCTTTTAAGCAAAGAGAGAAAGATAAGCAAAGAGCTTATGAGCAAGAACCATAGCATCATACAACATTAAGATTGTCATACTTGATCATCTTGGATCAATACATCGAAACACCATACATATAGCATACTTGGGATAGAAGTGGTTGCATTTTTGCTTAGTAGGTTGTGCACAAGTTTGTATCCGCCTTATTGTGCAATCGTAGCATAGCTGCCTCTAGTGTTGTGCAACAAGAGCATCTTGGTGAATTCCACATTTTGGCTCATCCTTGTTGCATAACCCCATATTATCTATTTGCTGCAGTGTCACAACACACCTACCTTATTATTGGGCCAGCCCATTAATTAAATACATAAGTATAGGCTGTTTTTAGAGTCGATGTGGGGAAACAAGAGATAGGTGATGCAGAGCATCCTCACGTCATCACCATGTCAAGAGTCCGTTGGCAAGTGACACGCATCCTCTACTTTCATACATAAAGGTGAATCTTTCCTTTACACGGCTCACTTGATCCTTCGAGGATGGTATACTACTTGGACACTTCTCCGGTGCATGCATAGGTATTGTTGAGCTTCACGGATGTCGAGGAGGAATGCAAGCGCCAAGGAACAAATTACACTGGCCCGAGGAAGCCTCGAAGCGACGATGGAAGAAGACGATGCCGCTGAAAGCAATCGCGGACATCCGCCAAGGGCCGGACATCCGGCGCCGTGCATTCCCACCTAACGCACAGCAGGGCAAAAGATCAGGCGGACATCCGCCCGGCCGACATCCGGCCATGCCACACCCGACATCCGCAGACGCTTCGAACCGTGTGAGGCACCCGGCCGTTTAACCACTGGGCCGGACATCCGCCAACCACCCCGACATCCGGCCTCACGAGGCCGACATCCGCCCCAGCTCCGACATCCGCGCCCGCTCACATGAGTCGGGCCAAAGGCCCATGTATCCTTTCCCACTTACCTCCCTTCGTGGCTATATATACCCTCCTCCTCCTAGTTAGGTTAGAAAATGATAGCTCATTCTAGGTGAGCTTTGCTCCTCCTCTACTCTTGAGAGAGAGAGAGAGATACTCACTCCCATGGAGTTCAAGACCTATGTGAGAAGATCCCAGATATCATCAAGACCTCAAGGAAGATCCGTCTAGATATCATCAAGACCTCCCTCTTGAGATGAACCTTACCTTGTATCTTTCCTTTGTTGTTCATGTACCTTGGGATCTTGTTGGTTTGATTGTCTAGTGGATGTGTGATTGGACTTGTTCTTGAGTGATTCCCTTACGATCTCTCTCCCGTTTTCCCCATGTTCATCGTGTTCTTCGAGGATCCCACTCAAACGTGATGAGGACATCAATACCATTGTTACACCCACAGCCCCCGCGCTATACTACCGGACCAATTACAGAGCTCACGACGCCAATTGAATTATCGTACTTTCGCTTCTTGGTAACGATTCCAATGTTCATGAGAATATGATGTGTAAATTGGATACATTTGTTTTGTTACAAATGAAGGGCCTACCATGGACAAGAAAGATGAACCTTGGAGCAAGTTCAAGCATGGAGATGTTGGCAGAAGGGGAACAAGAACGGAGTTACAAGTGATGATTCCAGGACTTTGAAGCCACCCTAATGAGGTGATGAGGCCTTGACGAAATATACAAGATGCCACTTCAAATATTCGTCCATAGGGTATTCTAGGTGCTACACCTTATTATTGGGCCAGGCCCATGTAATTTAAATACTTAATATAGGCTGTTTTAGAGTCTCAGATTGTGGGGAAACAAGAGTTAGGGTTGGTTTCGACCCTCCTCAAGGGCCACGAAATTCTCCTCTTCCTCCATATATACAGCCCTTAGGGCTGCTTAGACTTTGGGTTTTGTTTAGATCAAAAGTTCGCCATATGCAACTTCACAGCATTGCTTGTGTTCAACGACGACCAAGGCCAAGAACCCCACCTTCATTAATAAAGCTTTTCTTATATTCGCAATATCCAGATTGCAATCTTAGTTTCTTGCTTGTTCTTCCTTTGCTCGCAGGAAATAGGCCCCGTGGTCGGTTGATCGTGTTCCGTGGTCAATAACCCTCGGAAGTTGGTTTAGCGATTGCTAAGGCGGACGTCCGACGATTTAGTCGGATCCAAGGTCCATCACGAAACGATAGCCACCATCTCATCAAACATCGACACCTTTGCCTCTATCAAGTGGTATCAGATTTTCAGTTGCTCGTGAGATTTTAATTTTTCGAGATTAGATCGAAGTCGTTTCTTCATACCTAAAGTCCACAAAAGCCACAAAAAATTAGGGTTAGTTCATCATTCCGAACCAATCGAGCCTTTGCATAATATTTTTAGGGTTTTTGCTTTGTTGAATTTCCGTTGCATCGCGGTCAAGTTGCTGGTCTTAGAGTCTAGTCTTTAGAGTTTCGAGTTCTCATAAGTTCTCACGCCCCGACCATCATCATCGCCTTGCCATCTACCACCATTGCTTATCCGCCACCGCCTCAATCTGTATCCATATACCACCACCAATCCGATCCATATACCACCACCAATCAGATCCATATACCACCACCTACCATATACCACCACCGCTGCCATATACCACCACCATATATCCACCACCAATCCGAAGTTCTTCTCATATTAGGTTTGTTTTCAAATCCATCTAAATTCGATTGTGTTTCCTTGCTCACAGAGGTCCGAAACCAACTCCGTTAGGCCCAAAATTTTCCAAAACGACTTGTCAAAAAATTTTCGCTATCCTATTTTTAGGTGTTTTAAGCGATTGAGACAAGCTATAGAAAGTTTATTTTGACCGTTTAAGTTTTTGGGTCCCGGATGAAAAAGATTTTTTGGTCGAAAAAATTCGTGCCCATCCCGCCTTGACTCCGGAAGAGTTTTGAGACACTCGCCATTATCGTGATTTTCGAAAAAAAGAGCAGCGAAAAAAAAAGACCAAAAAATTCCAGAGTGTGCTTTTCCGTTGTTTGCAGCCATTAGTGTTCTAGGCTCCGCTCTAGCACGGTTCCAGCCTAGGACCAACATAACTGCGTTGAGCGCTTATTCAACTTTGCATCTCTGAATTGATTATTGCGAATTTTTGCTACCATATTATAAGCCTTCCCAGCTCCATACATCTATATCGTATGCTTGACTCTCCCCGTAATCGCTCTATCCAAGCTTTGAGAGTTTTGACTACATCGTTGCCGATCACCGCTGCCTGGGTAAGAACCGTAAGAATTTGAGTTTTGCTTGACGGATTTGTGACGCCACCACCCACCACCAACTTCCTAGTAGTCCTCAATCA
>JAHIAM010006134.1:0-47305 GCA_021605205.1 Aegilops longissima | reverse complement strand
AGGAGGAAGAATGGAGATCCGCTTGAGGCAGGTTTAAAAGGCCACGTGATGCTACAGAAGTCACCAAGTTAGTATCGAGAAGGCAGCCGTCGTTAGGTGTCATGTACGTATCCTCCTCCCATGGATTGAGTACAGAATGACAAAGACGAAACCCAGTTCAACACCTTCCCCGACCATTTATCTCGTAAGTATGGTTATGTATGGAAACTAGTAATATCGCCTTGCTCATCCCATACTTTCTAGGTTGTTGATAATGAGACCCATAATTTTCAACAGATGAGGTTCAAGTTGATAGCCAAGATGATGCAACAGCAAGCTTGCACCCATGTTTTCAAGTCCTGTTTGCAAAGATCGGTATAACTTGAGGAAAACTCACTTGGAAGGCAAGGCTAACGGTGAACTTTCCCAAACATCTTCAAAGTGGAAAATATATCGGATGAAGACCGAGGGCCTTGTTAAACACCTATCCATCCAAGTATCGTACATTATATATATGTGATCAGATCACATGTTGAAGTCCTATTGATTTACGTATACAAAACTATCTTCTTGTGTGAACTGTTCAAAGAACAAGGCCAACCAGTACGAAAGTGAAATTCCAAATGCATTTACGGTGATCTCGTAGCTATATTGCACAATCGAGGCTCTTGTAATTAGTCATTGTTTCACTCTTTTGTTGTACCATATTATCACGATCTATATTGACTTGTTCAAATGCAGAGGAAAGCCCGCAAGGACCAAAAAGTACCTGAACCAAATGATGTGGAAATCTTCTTCAGGACTGTCACACCAGCAAGAAGAAGAAGGTGCATGACTACACCAACAAAGTCACCGTTGTAAGTCCTTAATCCTCATGCCTTTTAACTACTACTTACTCGACTTGTGCCTTGAAGACGCATGGTTTGCAGCCAATGTCTATTACTCTTTTCAATTTTATACACAATTGTCTTAGCGTATCATTGCACCTTACAAGGTTTAAAAGGGAGGAGTGATGTTCCTTTGATCTTGATTCGCAATCTAGTTCCGTGCCGGACGGTTTTCCACACAACGTTACAATTGCCTGTTTGTCTGTTTCTCGCATTGTTTTGTGATATGAATGATGTCATACTATGCTCCTGTATTATAAACTTTCTCTTTATCCTTAGCCCTCAATACAATGTGAAGAAATAGACAATACATTAGCAATGGTACATGGTCATATGTTTGGAACCTGGTTTTATTATGTACTTTGCAATAAAATACAACTAATATTTTACATGGGTTCACTCGTAATAAGTTCAGATATAGACCAAAGCTATTTTGTTTGGTTTTGCTGCCTTAATATCTTCCGCTCGTACTACTAATGTAAAACCTCAACTTTTTCAAATGAGCTATGGAAAAAATGGTGGAACCACCACCTTCCTAAGGTGGCGAGGCAACTATAACCAGAATGTCACTTTGCCGCGTATCAAGACATGTCCACTAACAAAGCGCAAAAAGCACGCCTCCTCGTAATATCGGGTTGGTTGTTAAGGCAATATCGCCCAAATTATTTGGCCATCAAGATATGCAAGCACAAAGCAATGTTTGTATCTCAAGGCCTGCACACAAGTCCATTCCCTAACAGAGGCCCCTTTTAGAAACAAGGAGAAATATTGCTAAATGTCGTCAAGATATGTATCCTTTTGAAACCGCACTCATCGACATTTGCTATGTTGTTCAGAGCCTAGGGTGAAAGTGCTAGTTATCGACTAGAGGGGGGTGAATAGGTGATTTTAGGAAAGTCTTCAAAACACGGATGTTTCAAAGACAAACAATAGAAATGACCCAATTGATATGCAGCGGAAGATAAACTACAACAAGCAAACCATAGTCTAGTATGCAATAACATGAAAGTACAAGACTAATAGCAGCTTGGTAGTAGGATCAAGATGGAAGATAGTGAGAAGCCAATCAACAAAAGTAGTCAAGCAATGAAGTCAAACAGTATGACAAATAGGCAATGACTTCACGTAAGACAAACTTAAGTAAGGTGAGGGAGAAATGGAACCACCACTTGTTGAAGGCACAGTGATTTGTTGGACCCTGGGCCCAGCTTGTCGTGGACAACCGTGACATCTAGTTAGGGAGGCTGAGATTCAACCTGTAAGACCGTGTCTTCACCTTATTCCCTTGAGCTAAGGACACACAGCCCTCGCCCAATCACTGTAAGTCTTCAAGGTAGACTTCAACCTTCACAGACTTCGCTACATCGCAATCCACAATGACTCTTGGATGCTCAGAACGCGACGCCTAACCGGCCGGAGGATTCATAGTCCTCAAGTGTAATAAGTCTTCGTGTCACATGCATGTAAAGACTTCAAAGATGCCTAACACTCTTTGGCTCGGGTGTTTGGGCTTTGTCTCGCAAGGATTTCTCTCTCTAAAGGCTTCGAGGTGGGTTGCCTCAAACGACAAAAGCCGTGCACTAACTCCGAGCAGCCACCAATTTATGGTGTAGGGGTGGGCTATTTATAGCCACTAGGCAACCCGACCTCGATATGTCCGAAATGATCCTGGTCACTAAGGAACTGACACGGTTCCAACGGTCGATTTCAAACACACACGGCAACTTTACTTGGCTACAAGCAAAGTCGACTCATCCAGCTCGGATAAGTTTTGCTTTCATTGTCTTCGTCAAGACATAGGATTTGGGTTGAGCATCATCACCATTCGACTATGATCACTTGGACCCCACTTAACAAAGACGATGGTTCCTATGACTCAACAAAGAAGAAAAGGAAACAACGACGACATGCCTTCGCGGCCCATAGTCTTCACTCAATGTCTTCTCATGTCATAGTCTTCAATGTGAATATCTTCACATACCACCATTGTCGCCAATGTCTTCACACATTTTAGGGTCGCCTCCGTAGGTAAACCGAATCAATGAGGTACACTACCCGCAAGTATCCTGCAATTCTCACAAACGCATTAGTCCTCAACCACATTTGTCGTCAATACTCCAAAACCAACTAGGGTGGCACTAGATGCACTTACAATCTCCCCTTTTTGGTGATTGATGAAAACTGGTTGAAGTTTTCAACGGGATAAAATATGTGAAATTGTAAAGGATAGGGATTGTCTTCATAAGTGGCAAAGGCTCCTCAAGATGTGCATATAAGGAGTTTGCTTTGGAATGCAAATGCACATGGCAGGTTGTACTTGTGGAGATCCTCTTCAACTTATGAAGATAATTCATCATGCATGAAATGATATAGCTAAGAGAATGACATGCATAATGAAAAATGGACGCCACAGAATGATCTAAGTGCGAAAGTATCGCCGCATATGCGAATTTATCATCGCACTGCAGTAAAGCAAATAAGTAGCATTTAATTATCGAGTTTAAGTGTTACAACTCAAAGAACCAAATGTATCAAAAGCGAGAGTTGTAAACACTAGGCAAAATATTATGCAACCACCCTTATGAACCCGCTTGAAGACTATCAAACTCATATGCTTCTCCCCTTTGTCAAGAAGGACCAAAAGGTTTGAAGACATAGAGCATCTACTCATCCTCTTCCAAGTAGATGATGCAGAGGGTTGTCGTTGTTGGTTGGCGTGTAGAGGAGCTTGCAAGGTCGATGCGCAAGTAAGTAGGGGCGTGAAGTAGCATCGGCTTCATCATCGATCACTCGCATTGACAGCTGCCGCTGGAGGAAGAATAGTCGAGTCTTCAAGTGATGGAGTTCGTCGAGGACTGCATTCCTTGGAGGAGTGGAGTCAAACTTGAAGCGCTCAAAGGAAGCCATCGCCTTGAAGATCTCGCTTCAAAGATTGAGCAGGGTCAAACTCTTCCATGATCGCCGACAGTCTCGTGGAGTGACAAAAGCATTCTTGGTGGCAAGGTTTCAATGCGATTGACGCCCACCAAGAGGCTTTGCATTTGTCGCTGAGCCAGAGTGATGCTTATCTTGTTTCGATGCAAAGGCAACAAGAAGTTCTCGATCATTGAGGACTCGAGAGCTTCCGAGGCCTTTTGCCAATTGTGCTCTCAGGGGCTTCAATCCGCAGACGGTGAGGCGTGACGGTGTTCCCAGCCGAGCATAGACACGAGATACCGCTTGGACGCCTTCCATGGGTTGAGAGAAGCTATGGTGATCCGCATTCAAGACTAAGTGGCGCTTAAGGTGCTCTGTGGTATATGGCTTCAACTGACATATCAACCTCTCGTAGAAAGATCGATGATTGCGTAGAAGAGGGCTGATAGTTGATAGCAGAGTGCATCTTGATGAGGCGATGACCCATGGAGCATAAAATTTCGATCAAACAGATCGATCCAGATGCAGCCAATTGTCGGATGAAGAATTCTATGCGTATTGAAGTCGATGCCATTGAGGATGTAAAAGACCAATGTCTTCATTGTTCTTCAAGTTTTTCAGATGATGAATGCCCTTTGATAGGCCATAGAGTTCACCGATGATGTGATATATTGTACGAGGCAGATACTCAAGGTCATCAACAAAGAAGTCCCGAGGGTATTCAGATCATGTGGCAAGTTGGCTTCATCATGCTCAACATCCGACTCATGGTGCGCTCGCTTATGAAATATGCTCTCCAAGCAGCATCGCGGTCGAGTTGACAACCAAGTTCAAATAGCTCTTCGGAGTGGGTAGGCCTGTGAGCTCAATGACGCCAAGAGCTTTGGCTTCATGATGAACATTTCGTCATCCACTCGAGAACCCATGTCTTCGTGATCTCGTAGTAGCCCATGGATGTGGAGGGTAGCATAGAATTGAAGCACAAGTTCTTCATTCCAATGTTCTTTGTCAGAACGAAGCCGCAGCGCACTGCATCACGAAAGCAATCAAGTGCTTCTTCTAAGCACGGCAGTCCGCAATGGCTTCAAGGTTTCGAGGCGCATATGAGGGAAAATGCACCTTGATCATACAAAACGCAGGAGTAATAGCTTCGCTGTCGATAACTCCGTAAACGGTCGATGATATCCTTGGCCTTGTGTAGGGTTCTTGCTCACAAAGAAAGTGTTGTGGGCTTTGAAGCCATTTGCATTGAAAGAACTCAGAGGTGGCAAGGTGCTCGAAACCTTGGCAGTCTTAGCTTCGCCTCGACCCGAGGCCTATGCGCAATATGATATTCAAACCGAGGACCGTGAGGCACGAGGCGGAGGGACCGAACAGGCCATCTTATCGTGATTAGTCACCATAGTTGTATGCTTGCTCAATTGTGTAGGGTGGGCTTTGGTATGGAACTCGAGCAAAGGGCAACAATCGAGGCTTGTGCTGCTCAGAGAGATGCTTCGAGCAGCTTGCCTCATTGGCTTCATGCACATTTCCTTCATTGGCTTCGTGGAGTCATGGCAGGCTCCACATTTGCTTCACCATGACCACGCCATTGGCTTCATTGGTGTTGGAGGTGGCAGCCTCAATGTTTTCAACCTCCACTTGAGGAGCCGGAGAGCTCTGCACCGCACGCGTTGATATCGTGAATAACTTCTTCAATTACAGGTGTGTAGGGACACGCTTCTTCTTCTTCTTGGGTGTCTTCATTGATGCAACGGATTGTCTTCAAGAGCTTTGGCTTCGCACTGAGACATTCACAGCTTGGAGTGGCTTTGAAAACACTTGACGGCAACAAAGTTGGTGGTGCACTTCTCCTTCTCGAACGCCGAGAGAGGTACTTGAGGCCTTTGACCTTTGTGAAGCTCATGAAATGTCAAGCGACGCCTTTGGAGATGGGGTTTTAGGCCTCAAAGTCTTCCTCTTCTTCTTGTTGTTGTTGTTGGGGAGTGACTTGTTGTTGGGGAGTACTAGGGAGTCTTCTTGTTGCGCGATCAGCCCATGAAGCATCTCCGAGCAATTGGCGCCGAGGACGACCAATGTCGATGAGTTCGTTGTTCGTGATTTAACAGGCGGTGATACCACATTGTATTCAATTTGAGGAAGAACTTCATCATCTTCAACATTGTCATGGTGACTAATGTCTTCAGCAGTTGATGGGACCAACTGCTGAATCTCTTCACTTCAGGAGCCTCCGTGGAAGCAGTGCTCATGAACAACACGCCAAGTTCTTGGGTTGCGATGCGGACGAACCATCAAATGGGTTCAACAACCAAGGGCCTCGGGGAGCAGCCCTCGCCTTCTTGGTCTTAAGCTTCTTCTGGAGGGAGCAACATCGAGGCTTCAGAAGTTTCCTTTTTCTCGCTTCAGCCTCGCAGCCCTCGCCTTCTTCTCTCGCTCGTAAGCGTTGACCGACCTTTGGCTTCGAGCCACCATGCTGCTTGGGAAGACTATGCGGGTTCTTCCTGCCTTGAAGGTGCAGCTTGGTCATTGAAGACTTCTTTCTTTGCAGCCATTCCGGGACAATGCCAGACGGCCAAGAGCCTTGGCGCTTCTCAAATTTCATTGTAGGCTAGCACACACTTGTCACCAGACTCTTCATGTGCTCACGAGCCTCCGGCTTCTTCACGCTTCTTGAGAAAGGCTTCCTTGAGGTCGTGCAGCATGACCTTGAAGTTTTTGACATCTTGCATGCTGAGTGCAGCCATATGCTTCTTGAACCGAGCTTTTCATAGTCGATTTTGTTCTTCGTCAACAATGCGCTGAGCAAGAGCTAGCTCAAGCAATGGCGCCATTGAAGGAGACGCCGAGGCCAATAGGAAGTTGCGATCTTCAAAGTGATGTTTGGGGTGTCAAACCACTCATAAATGAAGTGATGGATGATTGCCACATCAAAGAGAGGCAAATTGTTGAAGATTTCGCTTCTTCTTTGCTCTTGATAAGTTGCTCAAGAGCATCATCTGCAAGATCTTCATCATCGATGATCAATGTGCTCTTCACGCAGAATGGCAGCAGAGTCGTTGTCACCAAAGATTCTTGACAATTTTCTTTCTCTTCTCTGCCTTCTTGAGATACGGATTGATCTTCGATCGCACAATCGGCTTCGTGGAGGTGCAGAGCTGCTGGCTTCGCACGTGAAGCTTTTGGAGGAGCAGCTGACTTTGAAGCCTTGACTTTTTTTTTGCTTCTCGGCTTTGGAGCAGGAGCAGGAGCAGGAGCCGGGCTTCATCGACTCAAGATCGCCATCGAGTGATCCACTTTGGCACCTTGGACCAAGATGTAAGTGATGAGGCCATCAAGGTTTGAAAAGGGACCGATGACATTGGGTTCAAGATCACGTGAGCCACAAGACGGGAGCAGAGGGACCATGGTTGAAGTCTAATCCCAATGACTTCTTGTTTTCCTTGGTCAAGCCTTTGCATGCCGGAAGTTGCGCTGAAGAGATTATCGCCACGACACCGCAGCAATGACGTTGGTCGGCATTTTCAGCCGAGGTCCACGGACCATACAAGGATAGAAACCTTGTGCAATTGCTTCAGCCATGTTCTTAGTGGAAGGCCTCGAAAAAGAATATCACCCCAAGGGCTTCGATAGCATTCTTCTCGCATATTCCTCGGGTCACGTAAATTGTACTTGAACCATTGTTCAGCCTAATATCATCGAATCCATTAGATTCGTGGTCTTGCGCTGATTGTAATTCTTCGATCTGCCTTGTAAAGCTCGCGAGATCATCAGCAGATCTTTTGAGGTTCCTCACGACGCTGCCCGCCGCCTTCCTAATCGATTTCTCCGCAGCCATGAACTTCAAACTGAATGGCTTCAACACGCTCAAAGGCTTCAAAGGCTTGTGTTTGCCGGACAAACAGAACTGCTTCGGAGAGTTAATTTGATGTCAGTAAGAATTCTGCAAACGAATGCGCATTATGAGAACCAAGGATTCTCCCACGGACATGTACCGTGATAAAGATTAGAGATGCGAGGAAGGGAAGAGGTCATATGCATTCTCGTAAGATTTTGAAGATAAATCAGTTTGAAGACATTGACCTCATGATGCTAAGACATTCACTTATACGCCGAGAGTTGGTTCCAGATTTGTACTTAATCCGTGAATAAGTACAAGTGAGGAATCTACTAGTTGTGAAGCTTAAGTGAATATACTAGGCAAGATGAGATGCGCATGTAATAGATCTAACATAGTATGGATGTAAACCAATTTTGGTAAGTAGGATGAATCTTGAAGATCAAAAGGATGGTAAAAATAGAGTTATATTTACCACTCAAGAACTGCTAGACGAGAAGAAAAGGAGGCCGAGCAGCTCAATCCACCGTGCCCTAACTTGGCGACGGAGGACACCTACGCATGTGGCGGAGATGACGATGTTCGCGCCGCATGAGGACGGCGTTGAGAAGTCGCGCAGCTAAGCGCTTGCCTCCGGGCGTTGCCGAGAGCTAGCGGTGGCGCTTAGGGTTTTGACGAGGTGGAGAGGTGGAAGAAGATTTTCACCGCAGGGACATGTATTTATATGAGGTAAAGTGCACAAGCAATTACGCAGTGCCCCTCGGTTCACATCCGAGGGGCACGTGGCAAGCATGCAACATACTCTAAGTTGTCCCACGCTCCCACGCCCGCCAGTTTGTTTGATGGTCGCTCCGGCCCGGATTTCAACAAGAAGGATGAATCATTTAAAACAGATTTAAAGTTTGTCTCGTGTCTTCTCACGACAAGGATGCAGGAAGACATTCGACAGCTTCAATAGAATGCATATGATTTGGACAGATAGAGTTTGAGATAGAAAGCATAGAGAGATTGGGTCCGATCACATTCACTTAGTTCAAAAGATTCAACTTGGAAGACATAGCTATAAGTGAATGTCAGAGAGGATGTAATATATATATATATCGATATAAGAACCAAATTAACATAGTGAAGAAAATCAGAAGATAGGTTGAAGTTGAAGACAAATCAAATGCTAAGATATTGCGTAAATAACGCCATGAGTGAAACACTTCAAACAAAGAAATTTAGTGGTGGCGCTTATCCACCGATAGGAAGTATTAGACCTGCATACACGGCGACAATTATCGTGGTGCTCAAGTCAAATTCCACGTTAATGTATTCACACTCGTAATGTAAGTCTTCATTGATTGAAGATATACGTTACTTCGTGTTGCACATCTAAGTCATCAACATGCATACGTGTTAGGATGTGTGCTTGATCACGTGACATTTGAGGATTCCAAGATATTTAGCTCACAACAGAATCTTGCAAAACTTTTTCTCATCCAAGGGCTTTGTGAAGATATCCGCCATTGCTCTTCAAAGGTTGACGGAATGATGTCAATATCTTTCTTCATGACATGATCCCCGAGAAAATGATGACGAATTTCAATGTGCTTTGTCTTCGAAAGTGCTGGATCGATTGTTGGCAATCTTGATGGCACTTTCTTTGTCGCAGAAGAGAGGTACTTGTTTCAGATTGATGCCATAGTCCCTGAGAGTTTTCTTCATCCATAGAAGCTGAGTACAAAGAAGATCCAAAGAAGAATGTATTCAGATTCAGCAGCTTGAGAGTGATACACGCTCGCTTTTTGAAGACCAACAGACAAGTGATCGCCCCGTAAAGTGACATGTGCCCGATGTAGACTTGCGATCCACCTTGTCACCAGATAATAAGCATCCGAAAATCCAACCAAGTCAAATTTTGAGCCCTTTGGATACCATAATCCGAGTGTTGGGGTGTGAGCCAAATATCAAGAATTCGCTTCACGCCTAAGTGATGCGATTCCTTTGGTGCCGCTTGGAATCGAGCACACATGCAAACACTAAGCATAATATCCGCCTAGATGCACATAGGTAAAGTAAGGAACCAATCATGGAGCGTATACCTTTTGATCGAACTCTTTACCATTGTCGTCGGGACCCGTATGGTGTTTATCGGCATTGGAGTCGTGTATCCTTTGCACTCTTGCATTCCAAACTTCTTCGCATAATCTTGGAGGTATTTTTCTTGAGATATAAAGATGCCATTCCTTTGTCGATTTAATTTGAAGACCAAGGAAGAACTTGAGCTCTCCCATCATGGACATCTCATATTGTTCTTGCATCATGTATCCAAATTCATCACTATACTTCCGTTGGTGCAAAGCAAAGATAATGTCATCCACATATATTTTGCATACAAACAGTTCACCATCATATGTCTTCGAAGAGTGTGGGATCAAGGGATCCGTGTTTGAAGCCTTTGCTCTTCAAGAAGTCTTTGATCGATTACCAAGCGCGAGGAGCTTGTTTGAGGCCATACAACTGCTTTTATTTAGCTTGTACACCATATCGTGATGTTTTGGATCTTCGCCGTGTGGTTGAGCGACATATACTTCTTCTTCGATCTTGCCGCTGAGAAATGCACTCTTCACATCCATTTGATAGAGCAAGATGTTGTGGTGGTTAGCATAGGCTAGTAGTATGCGAATAGCTTCAAGCCTAGCTACAGAGCAAATGTTTCATCAAAGTCAATTCCTTCAACTTGAGTATATCCTTGAGCCACAAGCCGTGGCTTTGTTTCTCGATTTACTTGACCATGCTCATCTTGCTTGTTTCAATATATCCATTTGGTGCCAATAATGTTATGCTTATGCGAGGGTCGTATGCTTGACAAGTTCCCAAACATTGTTTAGCTTGAATCTGAAGTTCTTCTTGCATAGCTTGTATCCATTATGGTTCCATAAAGGCTTCAAAGAACTTTCTTGGGTTCGATATTGACACAAAAGAAAAGTGCCCATAGAAATTTGCTAGCTGTGTTGCTCTTGAGCGAGTAAGTTAACCAGTGCATTGATGCTATCGATTATCTTCTCAATCTGTACTTCATTTGCAACTCGAGGATGAATCGGACGAAGACTTTGCTCTTGCCGATCATTGTCATCATTGGGAGGATTGTCTTCAGTCGAGCATTGTCTTCTGGTTGGTTAGGTGCAGAATGATAAGTTCCTCTTCGTGTTGTGCTTCGTAGGCATGATTTCACCGGCTTCATCAGCTTGATAGATTCGCCGGGTGGAGCTTCGCCTAGTGTACTTGGCAGAACTCTCTTGTGAACCATTGGTTTCATCAAATCGCACGCCTACATTTTCGACGATTTTGTAGAGATAAAGGTTGAAGACTCAGAGGAGCGTAGTCCTTTCCAGAATCGAGCATGAAGCCTTCGTGAGCTTTAGGTTCAAATTTTGACTTGTGATGGGGATCCTTGATCCAAAGACTTAGCCCCAAATACTCAAGTAGCCGACATTTGACTTCTTGCCAAGAAGGAGCTCATAGGATGTTTTGTTCAAGCTTATGGATATAAACACGTTGATGACGTGAAGTCAGATCAATAGCTTCGTGCCGTAACTTTCTTGGTGTCTTGTACTCATCGAGCATTGTTCGAGCCATCTCAATGAGGGTTCTGTTTTGCGCCCACGATGCCATTTTGCTGAGGTGTATGGAGCAGAGAACTCATGAGTGATTCCCATGGTATCCAGATAAAGATCAAGTCCGTGTTCTTGAATTCAAGGTCGTTATCACTTCGATATGCTTGATCTTGACGCCATAATTGTTCATTGCTCGATTAAGGGTTGCCTCAAGACATCTTGCACTTCAGCCTTGTAGAGAATTATGTGCACCCATGTGTATCTTGAGTAGTCATCAACAATGACGGGCCATAGAGACAAGCAGCTTGTTGTGAGGGTAGAGTAATGAGTAGGGCCAAACAAATCCATGTGTAATAGCTCAAGGGTTGAGATGTCATCATGATTGTCTTCGAGGGTGCTTTGCCCTAGTCATCTTTCCAAATTCTGCAGCACCACACAAATGATCCTTCTTGAACTTGACACCTTCGATGCCTATGACATGCTTCTTCTTGCGAGTGTGTGTTCCTCATGCCAAGATGCCCCATCCGATGCCAGAGCCAAGATTCGAAGCTTTTGCAAGAAGACATACGCAAGTCGTGGACCTGCCGAGAAATCTACCATGTATAGATCATCTTTCCTATACCCTTCAAAGACTAGAGACTTGTCGTTCCATTAGTACAAGGCAACGATATTTTCCGAATATCACAATCATGTTCAAGTCACAAAGCATTGAGATGTACATCAAGTTGAAACCAAGGATTCAACAAGCATCACTTTATCCATGTGTTGATCCTTTGAGATTGCAACTCTACCTAGACCCAATACCTTGCTTTTACCAAAGGTCAAGAAATGTGATGTGACTCTTGTCCGATGGACGAAGGTTGAGTCCATGAGAAGACTTCATCACCAATATATGATTAGTGCATCCACCGTCCATGATCCATTCTGAAGCATGAGGTGTCATACCCTACATTACAGTTAGGGGGATAGGCCTCACCAAGAGCATTGTGAAGCATAAACATTTGATGGGCAAGTGGATTATTGAAGCTTAAATCAAGATTAGGACTGATAGGATGAATGACAAACGATTCAGAACAAAATACATAGTGAGACCATTTGGGCATTTGATCTTGTGCCCTACAAGATATTTTAGGTCCCCGACTATAGCATCGACGCCTTTGATTTTCGGCCGAGACCCTTTCCCGCAAAGAGAGTTAATTCTTCTTAACCACCCACATCTTCGGGGTGGCTTAGAAGCAATGAGTCTAAGTGCAGATCCGAGAATTTCGGCTTTGGTGCCCTAGCAAATAGCCTTGCAGAGATGAATGATACTCGTAAGAATAAGGTAAAAGTTCTTAGTTCTATGAACATAGCGGTTTGAAGACACACGCCATATTCATAAATTTGAGTACGGTTTCGCAAAACATTGGCGTTAGGGTGACTCTGTGAGTCCTCCGTCTGTATGAAGCCTTTGGACCATATGACGCCTTAGGTCTGGGTTTGTCTTCTTCCTGTGGTGTCATGATGACATTCATCGAAGATTCTCAAGACAGCTTTTGGGAACCCAGATCTTCTTCATAGGCGGTCCATTCCTCGCAGCTAGTACCAATATACCGCAAACACTTCACCATTCTGATTCTTGAACAGCTTATAGTTTGCATCAAGGGATTCATCAATGATAATAGGGTTAGCACAGTAAAGCCGATAAGGTGGATGGATCCATTGAAGGTCCCTTTGCAAGAACCCATGTGGTTTTGGGATACCGCCAAAGCTTCCAAGAGGAACCATCAACATTCATTTTCCTCTCGAACCCAACACCCTCTTCCTAGGGTTTCGGTTCGTAATCTGCTTTTGAGGACACCGCAAAGTGTCCGATGCCCTTTCGCACTTTTATACATCCCCGCTTTCAAGCAATGTCTTCAACCTAGCATTTTCATCAAGAATAGCAAAGTGGTATCCTCCGCAGAGGGGTTAGTTACCACATTAGTAGTTGAAGACAATGCAACAGAGCAGCAGCTTGAACATTCAAAGAATGAGGTAGCGATATCATGCTCAAGACATTTTAGACATGGTGGTTCAAATCCATCCTGCAAGGAACTGATCCGTTGAGCGCAAGTGACTCATTCTCTTTTGAAGATCTTCATGAGCCGCTTCTCAATTTCTCAAGCTCTTGCTTCCTTTGAAGATAATCATAGGAGAGCTTTTCATGAGTAGTTGAGAGCGCTTTCATGACGACTTTCAAGTTCTTGGTACTTAGCATGAATATTTTAATGTCTTCAACTAAGGATTGTGAATATGTCATTTCAAGGTCCAATGTGTCATCGCTTTTGTCTAACAGTTTTGAGTATGTTCCATAGCTCTTTGTTGTTCGTTGCAATTTTAGCAAGTGTTTTGTAGCTGGGTTTGATTCACAATCGAGTCATCTTCACTTGATGTTTGAAAGTAAGCATCACGTGATTTTACCTTGGCACCGCTGCCATGAAGCAAGAGGTGGGAGCAGGGTCGCCCTTGTCATCGCCTTCTGCCACAGTGTAGAAGTCATTGTCTTCAAGTGTTGAAGATGGACTTGGCAACATAGGTCTGTGGCTAAAGCCGCACTTGCAACGCCAGGTCGGACTCTTCGACTCCACCTCCACCTCCTCGTATGCACCTCCTCCTAATCCATTTCCTTGCCAACAAAAGCACGAGCCTTGCCAGATGAGCTCTTTTATGAGATGAAGACTTTGATGAGGACTTGGAAGAAGACTTTGAAGATTTCTTCTTCTTCTTGTCATCGTAATCATATTCCTTGCTCTTCTTCTTCTTCTTCTTCTTCTCATTGTCCCAATCGTGGACACTCAAAGATATAGTGTCCAGCTTTTCTTGCACTTGTGACAGTTCTCTTCTTGTAGTCATGAGTGGAAGCTTCATCATTTCTTGAGCTGGATCGTGAAGACTTTTTGAAGCCTTTCTTCCTAGTGAACTTCGAACTTCTTCACAAGCATAGCAAGTTCCTTTCCAATGTCTTCGTGGATCATCGTAACCGCAATGATTCTTCTTCGATGAGGAAACAACTTTTGCCTTCAAAGCGAAGTTCGCCATAGTTGGGACCATAGATATCTCTTTTCTCGTAAAGTCGGAACTCATGTGTGTTGAGCCTCTCAAATATATCGACGGATCGAGTGTCTTGAAGTCGACGTTTTGTATCATGAGGGCAAGGTGTCAAAAGAGCTGTCAAGTGATCTCGTGAGTGTCTTGACAATTTCATGCTTGGTGATCTCAAGGCGCCGAGAGCATGAAGCTCATTTCGATGTCGGAGGCGATCAAACGTGAGTTGGACATTTTCATTGTCGCTTTCTCTTGAAGCGTTGAAGAGGTTGCAAAGAACACCGATCCTTTGATCTCTCCGGGTTGAGACGCTTCGCTGACCTTGGATAGCCAGTCCCGCACTAGCTTCGACATTTCCGTAGCACTCACACGGCCATACCGTCCTTTGGTCGATGACCACGATGATGTTCTTTGCAAGAGAGCCCACTTGGATGACCTTCTTGACATCGCAGGGTGACACCTTCACTAGTTTTGGGAACGCCGCTTTGACGACATACCGTAGGTCGACATCATGGCTTCAAGATGCATGCGATCTTATTCTTCCAAAGAGGGATAGTCGGCCCATCGAACATGGGGCAAGCAGCGAGACTTTGATTATCCCCGCAATGATATAGCTAAAACTCCGTGGTTAAACCGAATCACACGTAACAAGGAGTACCTTGCTATAATACCAATTGAAAGTGCTAGTTATCGACTAGAGGGGGTGAATAGGCGATGATAGGAAAGTCTTCAAAACACGGATGTTTCAAAGACAAACAATAGAAATGACCTAATTGATATGCAATGAAGATAAACTACAACAAGCAAACCATAGTCTAGTATGCAATAACGTGAAAGTACAAGACTAATAGCAGCTTGGTAGTAGGATCAAGATGGAAGATAGTGAGAAGCCAATCAACAAAAGTAGTCAAGCAATGAAGTCAAACAGGTATGACAAATAGGTAATGACTTCACGAAGACAAACTTTAAGTAAGGTGAGGGAGAAGATGGAACCAGTCACTTGTTGAAGGCACATGATTTGTTGGACCAGTTCCAGTTGTTGTGACAACTGTACATCTGGTTAGGGAGGCTGAGATTCAACTCAAAAACCGCTCTTCACCTTATTCCCTTGAGCTAAGGACACACAACATCGCCTAATCACTCGTAAGTCTTCAAGGTAGACTTCCAACCTTCACAGACTTCGCTCACCGCAATCCACAATGACTCTTGGATGCTCAGAACGCGACGCCTAACCGGCCGGAGGATTCACAGCCCTCAAGTGTAATAAGTCTTCGTGTCACATGCATGTAAAGACTTCAAGGACGCCTAACACTCTTTGGCTGGGTGTTTGGGCTTTGTCTCGCAAGGATTTCTCTCTTAAAGGCTTCGAGGTGGGTTGCTCAAACGACAAAAGCCGCACTAACTCTCGAGCAGCCACCAATTTATGGTGTAGGGTGGGCTATTTATAGCCACTAGGCAACCCGACCGATATGTCCGAAATGACCTCGGTCACTAAGGAACCGACACGTGTTCCAACGGTCGATTTCAAACACACACGACAACTTTATTTGGCTATAAGCAAAGCTGACTCATCCACTGGATAAGTTTTGCTCTCATTGTCTTCGTCAAGACATAGGATTTGGGTTGAGCATCACTTCACCATCCGACTATGATCACTTGGACCCCACTTAACAAAGACGGTGGTTCCTATGACTCAACAAAGAAGAAAAGGAAACAACGAGACGGCTACGCCTTTCAAGGCCCATAGTATTCACTCAATGTCTTCTCATGTCATAGTCTTCAATGTGAATATCTTCACATACCACCATTGTCGCCAATGTCTTCATACATTTTAGGGGTCGCCCGTAGGTAAACCGAATCAATGAGGGACACTACATGCTATCCTCGCAATTCTCACAAACGCATTAGTCCTCAACCACATTTGTCGTCAATACTCCAAAACCAACTAGGGGTGGCACTAGATGCACTTACACTAGGGAAATGAAGGCGAGGGTTATGGTGCTCCATCGGACAATTGCTCCATCGGACAATACATCATGAAAACGTAATACCAGTCAAATGAACCGAGCTTCAACTTCCGTGGTGCATTTATCTCGCTAGACGTTAAGTTTTATGTCAACGCCTTTTGTTATATAGTTGTAATTTGTTTTGGTGCGATACAAAATTTATTCTAACGCAGCCACCGTCAAGAAAAAACAACACGCCATTTTTGTATAGTGTAGGTGTTCCTATATTTGCACCGGTGGCGATCTTTTGATGCCGAGTGGATGTAATCAGGTAATCGCTTTAATAGCCTAGCGCTAGTTTCGCCTTATTTATTTCCTAGTCTTCTTTTTCCCTGGTTTGCTAGTGGCTGCAACTACCATGGGCATATACGGTCGAGGATCCATGGGTCTCCTACGGCCAAATAAATGGGCCTATAATCGGTGGGCCTCGCCATCGATAAATGGGCTCAGAATCGATGGGCTCGGCCGTTGGATAATGGGTCTACATGGGCCGTAATCGGGCGAATTGGTATCGGCTCAAAGACGGTAACGGCCGTTATAGGTCAGAGGACTGCAAAAGCTTAATTTCACAGCATAACGGGTCGTTAATGGCCGTAATATAGGACGGCTGCCGTAAACGGGCCGACTTTTGCCATGGGTTTAATTTGGCCCATTAGGGTAATAGGCCAAGAACGGTCGATTTCTTGCCATGGGCCAATTTGGCCCATTTGGGAACATGCCAAGAACGGGTCGACTTTTGCCATGGGCCGAATTTGGTCCATTAGGGGAACAGCCAAGAATGTGCCGAAGTAATCGAGGGTAAAAGGAGCCCAAGAACGTATGGGTCGTCAATAGGCCAAAGCTAACACGGCTGGAAACAGCCCATGTAAATCACGGGCCGTTAACGGGTACAAAGAAAATTACTGTTCATTATGGGCTAGAGTCACCGTGGGCTCAGAAGGGCCAAAGATACGAAGGCCTCATATGGGCCGAAGACGCCGTGGGCCATACATGGGCCGAAGTGAAATGGGCTGGTGTTATATTCGACGCCCACATGACATTGTTGGGCCGATTTTTAGTGCCTAACGGGCCGTGAGTTAATCGCCGTAAATGGGCTATTTGCAAAGGGACCTTTAATAAAGCTTTTCATGGCCACCTCGCTAACTTCGACCAAGTCAAACGGGCCGGATTTGTAAGCTAAATGGGCCAGGTGGACCGTGGCATGTGTCGACATATCATAGGCGCCTTATCTCGACCCATCGACGAGCCGACACGTGTTTCGTCCGCCAATAAGAATTTTACACGGAAATTTTCCATTGGTCGGGTGTTAACGGGTTATCGGATCCAAAACCCGACCTGATAGCTTAACGGTGTTCCGTTACGGTGGATGTCACATGTCGGTCACCCTTGACGAAAGCACTTCTGTGACGCGTGATTTATCATCATGGAAGTGGACACTTCCGTGATGATAATTTTGGTAATGTCATGGAACACCTCACGATGTTAAGACAGTATGACTATCTTGATTCTCGCATAAATTTTTCATGGATGTACATGCATGACAAAAACGCGACCCATCGTGACAAACACGTATCATCACGGAAGTGTATTTTTTGTAGTGTAGATACCGCATATAGGAAGGTATAGTGGACTCATGTGGAATAACTTTGGGGTTTATGGATTGGATGCACAAGCAGATTCCCGCTTAGTACAAGTGAAGGCTAGCAAAAGACCGGGAAGCGACCAACTAGAGAGCGACAACAATATGAACATGCATTAAAATTAATAAACATTGAGTGCAAGCATGAGTAGGATATAATCCACCATGAACATAAATATCGTGAAGGCTATGTTGATTTGTTTCAACTACATGTGAACATGTGCCAAGTCGAGTCACTTAAATCATTCAAAGGAGGATACCACCCCACTATACCACATCACAACCATTTTAATAGCATGTTGGCATGCAAGGTAAACCATTATAACTCATAGCTAATCAAGCATGGCATGAGCAACTATGATCTCTAATCGTCATTGCAAACATGTTTATTCATAATAGGTTGAATCAGGAACGATGAACTAATCATATTTACAAAAACAAGAGAGGTCGAGTTCATACCAGCTTCTCTTATCTCAGTCAGTCCATCATATATCGTCATAATTGCCTTTCACTTGCACCTAATCGAACGATGTGAATAATAATAAGAGTGCACGGCATTGGACTAAGCTGGAATCATGAGCATTCAATAAACAGGAGAAGACAAGGCAATATGGGCTCTTGGTTAAATCAACAATAATGCATATAAGAGCCACTTTAACAATTTAATCATGGTCTTCTCCTATCGAATTTCAAAAAAAGAAAAGAAATAAAACTATTTACACGGGAAAGCTCCCAACAAGCAAAAGAAGAATGGGAAATCTTTTTGGGTTTTCTTTTTAGTTATTACTACTACAGCAAGAAAAGTAAACTAACTAAAAGCTACACTAAATTTTTTTTGTTTTTCTGAAGGTTTATTGAACACACAAGAAGAAAGCAAGAAAAAGGAAAATAAACTAGCATGGATAATACAAAGGAAAGAGTATGAGCACCGACATCTAGCAATGAGTGTGTAAACATAAATGTAATGTCGGTGGAAATACGATTTCAAGCTTAGGCTTTGGCCTGTTGGTTTATTGCCACGGATGGCCCGGCGGATATCCATAGTTGTAGTTGGGGTCGATCGAGATGCGGCAGCTTATTGCCTCCTGGCTGCAGCTGGCGGGCGAGCTACCTCCGCCTCCTCTCGTACTCATTTACCTCCTCTCCGTAAAAAATGTCTTCCTTTTGCCGATAATCAAAGAAGGCAGGAGCAGGAGAGTAATATGGACAGCATGACGCCCTGTCAAAGATTGCGATACCGAGAGGTGATTCATTCCTCTCGACAAACCGGTGGCGAACCATAGCATTAAAGTCTAAATAAGTAGGAGGCAATTCAATATCATCACCACGTATGGTTACACTAAGAAAATCAGCTAAGCGGGTTGCATAAATTCCGCCAAAGAAATTCCATTAAATCTATTATGATGCAACCCTACGGCAACAATGGCTCCTAAGTTATAAGATTTGTCTCCTAACACAGACTCCTAAGAATACTGAGGTCAGGGACACACATGTGGCTGATACGTCTCCAACGTATCTATAATTTTTTATTGCTCCATGCTACTTTATCTACTGTTTTGGACTATATTGGGCTTTATTTTCCACTTTTATATTATTTTTGGGACTAATCTATTAACCGGAGGCCCAGCCTGTAATTGTTGTTTTTTGCCTATTTCAGTGTTTCAAGAAATGAATATCAAACGGAGTCCAAACGGAATGAAACCTTCGAAACGTGATTTTCTCACCGAACGTGATCCAGGGACTTGGACCCTACTCCAAGGAACAAAAGAGGCGGTCACGAGGGTGGGGAGGCGCGCCTCGCCTGTGGCCCCTGCTGCTCCACCGACGCATTCTTCCTCCTATATATACCCACGCACTTCAAACAATCGTAACAGGAGCCAAAACCTAATTCCACCGCCGAACATCCTCAGATCCACGAGATCCCATCTTGGGGCCTGTTTGAGTTCACGGAGGGGGCATCCACCACGAGGGCTTCTACATCATCACCATAGCCCCTCCAATGAAGTGTGAGTAGTTTACTTCAGACCTTCGGGTCCATAGCTAGTAGCTAGATGGCTTCTTCTCTTTTGGATCTCAATACAATGTTCTCCCTCTCTCGTGGAGATCTATTCGATGTAATCTTCTTTTTATGTGTGTTTGTTGAGACCGATGAATTGTGGGTTTATGATCCAGATTATCTATGACTAATATTTGAATCTTTTCTGAGTTCTTTATGTATGATTGAGTTATCTTTGCAAGTATCTTCAATTATCCGCTTGGTTTGGCCAACTAGATTGGTAGTTCTTGCAATGGGAGAAGTGTTTAGCTTTGGGTTCAATCTTATGTGTCCTTACCAAAGGATGTAAAGGGTTGCAAGGCACGATTGTATTGTTGCCATCGAGGATAAAAAGATGGGGTATTTATCATATTGCATGAATTTATTCCTTCCTCTACATCATGTCATCTTGCTTACATGCTACTCGCTTTTTAACTTAATACTCTAGATGCATGCTGGATAGCGGTCGATGAGTGGAGTAATAGTAGTAGATGCAGAATCGTTTCGGTCTACTTGTCTCGGACGTGATGCCTATATACATGATCATACCTAGATATACTCATAACTATGCTCAATTATGTGAATTGCTCAACAGTAATTTGTTCACCCACCGTAGAATGCTTATGCTCTTGAGAGAATCCACTAGTGAAACCAATGTCCCCCGGGTCTATTCTCATCATATCAATCTCCATCACTTTAATGCTTGCTTTGTTTTTACTTTGCCTTTTACTTTTCACTTTGCATCTCTATACCAAAAATACCAAAAATTTTATCTATCATCTCTATCAGATCTCACTCTCGTAAGTGACCGTGAAGGGATTGACAACCCCTAATCGCGTTGGTTGCGAGGAGTTATCGTTTTGTGCAGGTACGAGGGACTTGTGCGTGGCCTCCTACTGGATTGATACCTTGGTTCTCAAAAACTGATTGAAATACTTACGCTACTTTGCTGCATCATCCTCTTCTCTTCGGGGAAATCCAACACAGTGCTCAAGAGGTAGCAAGAAGAATTTCTGGCGCCATTGCCGGGGAGGCTCACGCAAAAGCAAGTCAAGACATACCAAGTACCCATCACAATCCCTATCTCTCGATTACATTATTTGCCATTTTCCTCTTGTTTTCCTCTCCCCACTTCACCCTTGCCGCTTTTATTTGCCCTCTCTTTCCCAATCTCCTCCTCTTTCCGTTGCCTTTTCCTCGCTTGCCTTTTGTTTGCTCGTGTGTTGATTGCTTGTTTGTCGCGATGGCTCTACCTAGATTTGGTGATCTTCACCTTAAAAGGTTAGAGGAGATCAAACCAATGTCGTGAAGTTTATGGTTCTGCAATTTGAGCATAATAATTTCTTTATAAACGAGCTTAAGGAACAAAAAGGTTTTATGAGTTATATCAATAAAGAGCTCGATGATATGTCTAAAGAATTTGATGGTATAAGATCCCAAATTGCTCGCCTTGAAAAGTTGACCGCTGAAATTTCGGATATGCAAGCTACCTTAGTCAATAAGATGGCCGCTGTCAATTCCTATGAAAATCAAGATGAATATCTAAAAGTTATTGGTGTGTCCCTATTAAATCTTTGTTTTGCAATATGAATCTTGATGAAACTGAATATGATCTTCCTTTACCTAGAAGGCGTCTAAGAATTCGAGTTTTAGATCTCGATGATGAAATTGATAAAAGTGGGATTGAAAGAAGTAAAACCTAGATGTTGCTAAACCCACTATATTGGATCTCAAGGAATTTAATTATGAAAATTGCTCTTTAATTGATTGTATTTCCTTGTTGCAATCCGTGCTAAATTCTCCTCATGCTTATAGTCAAAATAAGGCCTTTACCGAACACATTGTTGATGCCTTGATGCAATCTTATGAAGAAAACTTGAGTTGAAGGTCTCTATCCCTAGAAAGCTCTATGATGAGTGGGAACCTACTATTAAAATTAAAATTAAAAATTATGAGTTTCATGCCTTGTGTGATTTGGGTGCTAGTGTTTCCACTATTCCCAAAACTTTGTGTGATTTGCTAGATTTCCGTGACTTTGATGATTGCTCTCTAAACTTGCATCTTATGGATTCCACTATTAAATAGCCTATGGAAGAATTAATGATGTTCTTATTGTTGCAAATAGTAATTATGTGCCCGTAGATTTTATCGTTCTTGATATAGATTGCAATCCTTCATGTCCTATTATTCTTGGTAGACCTTTCCTTAGAACGATTGGTGCAATTATTGATATGAAGGAAGGGAATATTAGATTCCAATTTCCATTAAATAAAGGCATGAAACACTTTCCTAGAAAGAAAATAAAATTACCATATGAATCTATCATGAGAGCCACTTATGGATTGCCTACCAAAGATGGCAATACCTAGATCTATCTTGCTTTTATGACTAGCTAGGGGCGTTAAACGATAGCGCTTGTTGGGAGGCAACCCAATTTTTTTTTATTTTTTTTGTTTCCATTTAGGAATAAATAATCTATCTAGCCTCTTTTTAGATGTGTTTTTATGTTTTAATTAGTGTTTGTGCCAAGCTAGACCTATTGGATCTTCTTGGATGATAGTTATTTGATCTTGCTGTAATTTCCAGAAACTTTGCGCTCAGTGCCCGAATTATTAAAAATCACCAGAACGTTATAAAATACTGATTCCAATTGCTGCTGATCAATAAACAAATTTTCTATGTCGTCTAATTTTGGTAGATTTTTTGGAGTTCCAGAAGTTTGCGTTAGTTACAGATTACTAAAGACTGTTCTGTTTTTGACAGATTCTGTTTTTCGTGTGTTGTTTGCTTATTTTGATGAATCTATGGATAGTAAAATAGTTTATAATCCATAGATAAGTTGGAATACAGTAGGTTTAACACCAATAAAAATAAATAATGAGTTCATTACAGTACCTTAAAGTAGTCTTTTGTTTTCTTTCTCTAACGGAGCTCACGAGATTTCTATTGAGTTTTGTGTTGTGAAGTTTTCAAGTTTTGGGTAAATTCTTTTAATGGATTATGGAACAAGGAGTGGCAAGAGCCTAAGCTTAGGGTTTCCCATGGCACCCCCAAGATAATCCAAGGACACCAAAAAGTCAAAGCTTGGGGATGCCCCGGAAGGCATCCCCTCTTTCGTCTACTTCCATCGGTAATTTACTTGGAGCTATATTTTTATTCACCAACATGATATGTGTTTTGCTTGGAGCGCCTTGTATCATTTATGCTTTTGCTTGTTAGTTTACCACAATCATCCTTGCTGTACACACCTTTTGAGAGAGCCATACATGAATTGGAATTTGCTAGAACACTCTATGTGCTTCACTTATATCTTTTGAGCTTAATAGTTTTGCTCATAATGCTTCACTTATATCTTTTGAGCGTGATAATTTTTGCTCTAGTGCTTCACTTAGATCTTTTAGAGCACGGTGGTGGATTTGTTTTAAAGAAACTATTGATCTCTCATGCTTCACTTAGATTATTTTGAGAGTCGTTAATAGCATGGTAATTTGCTTAATGTTAATATACTTGGTATTCAAGATATGTGAAACTTTCTTTTGAGTGCGTTGAATACTAAGAAAAGTTTGATGCTTGATAATTGTTTTGAGATATGAAGATGGTGATATTAGAGTCATGCTAGTTGAGTAGCTGTGAATTTAAAGAATACTTGTGTTGAAGTTTGTGATTCCCGTAGCATGCACGTATGGTGAATGGTTATGTGATGAACTCGGAGCATGATTTATTTATTGATTGTCTTCCTTATGAGTGGCGGTCGGGACGAGCGATGGTCTTTTCCTACCAATCTATCCCCTAGGAGCATGCGTAATACTTTGCTTTGATAACTTCTAGATTTTTGCAATAAGTATATGAGTTCTTTATAACTAATGTTGAGTCCATGGATTATACACACTTTTTCCCATCCTTCCACCATTGCTAGCCTCTCTAATACCGCAGACACTTTTCGCCATCGCATACACCCACCATATATTTTCCTCAAAACAGCCACCATACCTACCTATCATGGCATTTCCATAGCCATTCCGAGATATATTTCCATGCAACTTTCCACCGCTCCGCTTATTATGACACGCCCATCATTGTCATATTGCTAGCATGATCATGTAGTTGACATCGTATTTGTGGCAAAGCCACCATTCATAATTCTTTCATACATGTCACTCTTGATTCATTGCATATCTCGCACACACCGGAGGCATTCATATAGAGTCACACTTTGTTCTAAGAATCAAGTTGTAATTGTTGAGTTGTAAGAAAAATAAAAGTGTGATGATCATCATTATTAGAGCATTGTCCCAAGTGAGGAAAGGATGATGGAGACTATGATTCCCCCACAAGTCGGGATGAGACTCCGGACGAAAAATAAAAAAAAAAGAGAAAAATGAAAAAGAAAAGAGGCCATAAAAAAAGAGAAAGGCCCAAATAAAAAATGAGAGAAAAAGAGAGAAGGGACAATGCTACTATCCTTTTACCACACTTGTGCTTCAAAGTAGCACCATGATCTTCATGATAGAGAGTCTCTCATTTTGTCACTTTCATATACTAGTGGGAATTTTACATTATAGAACTTGGCTTGTATATTCCAATGATGGGCTTCCTCAAATGCCCTAGGTCTTCGTGAGCAAGCGAGTTGGATGCACACCCACTTAGTTTCTTTTGTTGAGCTTTCATATACTTATAGCTCTAGTGCATCCGCTGCATGGCAATCCCTACTCACTCACATTGATATCTATTGATGGGCATCTCCATAGCCCGCTGATACGCCTTAGTTGATGTGAGACTATCTTCCCTTTTTGTCTTCTCCACAACCACCATTCTGTTCCACATATAGTGCTATATCCATGGCTCACGCCATGTATTGTGTGAAGATTGAAAAGTTTTGAAAATGTTAAAGTATGAAACAATTGCTTGGCTTGTCATCGGGTTGTGCATGATTTAAATATTTTGTGGGGAAGATGGAGCATAGCCCCGACTATATGATTTTGTAGGATAACTTTCTTTGGCCATGTTATTTTGAGAAGACATAATTGCTTAGTTAGTATGCTTGAAGTATTATTATTTTTATGTCAATATGAACTTTTGTCTTGAATCTTCGGATCTAAATATTCATACCACAATTAAGAAGTTTTACATTGAAATTATGCCAAAGTATCACTCCGCATCAAAAATTCTCTTTATCATTTACCTACCGAGGACGAAAGTGAATTAAGCTTGGGGATGCCTGATACGCCTCCAACGATCTATAATTTTGATTGCTCCATGCTACTTTATCTACTGTTTTGGACTATATTGGGATTTATTTTCCACTTTTATATTATTTTGGGACTAACCTATTAACCGGAGGCCCAGCCTGTAATTGTTGTTTTTGCTATTTCAGTGTTTCAAGAAATGAATATCAAACGGAGTCCAAACGGAATGAAACCTTCGAAACGTGATTTTCTCACCGAACGTGATCCGTGGGACTTGGACCCTACTCCAAGGAACAAAAGAGGCGGTCACGAGGTGGGGGCGCCTCTAGGCGCGCTACCGCCTCGTGGGCCCCTTGTTGCTCCACCCACGCATTCTTCCTCCTATATATACCTACGCACTTCAAACAATCGTAACAGGAGCCAAAACCTAATTCCACCGCCGCAACTTCCTCAGATCCACGAGATCCCATCTTGGGGCCTGTTCCAGAGTTCACGAGGGAGCATCCACCACGGAGGGCTTTTACATCATCACCATAGCCCCTCCGATGAAGTGTGAGTAGTTTACTTGACCTTCGGGTCCATAGCTAGTAGCTAGATGGATTCTTCTTTTTGGATCTCAATACAATGTTCTCCCTCTCTCATGGAGATCTATTCATGTAATCTTCTTTTTATGTGTGTTTGTTGAGACCGATGAATTGTGGGTTTTTGATCCAGATTATCTATGATTAATATTTGAATCTTTTCTGAATTCTTTTATGTATGATTGAGTTATCTTTGCAAGTCTCTTCAATTATCCGCTTGGTTTGGCCAACTAGATTGGTAGTTCTTGCAATGGGAGAAGTGTTTAGCTTTGGGTTCAATCTTGCGTGTCCTTACCAAAGGATGTAAAGGGTTGCAAGGCACGATTGTATTGTTGCCATCGAGGATAACAAGATGGGGTATTTATCATATTGCATGAATTTATTCCTCTACATCATGTCATCTTGCTTAAGGCTACTGCTTTTTAACTTAATACTCTAGATGCATGCCGGATAGCGGTCGATGAGTGGAGTAATAGTAGTAGATGCAGAATCGTTCGGTCTACTTGTCTCTGACGTGATGCCTATATACATGATCATACCTAGATATACTCATAACTATGCTCAATTCTCACAATTGCTCAACAGAATTTGTTCACCCACCGAGAATACTTATGCTCTTGAGAGAAGCCACTAGTGAAACCTATGGCCCCGGTCTATTCTCATCATATCAATCTCCATCACTTTAATACTTGCTTTGTTTTTACTTTGCCTTTTACTTTTCACTTTGCATCTCTATACCAAAAATACCAAAAATATTATCTATCATCTCTATCGATCTCACTCGTAAGTGACCGTGAAGGATTGACAACCCCTAATCGCGTTGGTTGCAGGAGCTATCGCTTTGTGCAGGCACGAGGGACTTCAGCGTGGCCTCCTACCGATTGATACCTTGGTTCTCAAAACTGAGGGAAATACTTACGCTACTTTGCTGCATCATCCTCTCCTCTTCAGGGAAATCCAATGCAGTGCTCAAGAGGTAGCAGTGGCATGCTTCATCTTTACCATTTATGCATCTACCTATGAAGAGAGCAAAATAATGTATAGCAGGAAAATGAATGCTCCTGATGGTAGCTTGTGTTATGTCCCTAGATTCCCCCACAGTTATACTAGCAAGAAATTCTCTAAATTCAGATTTGCGGGGGTTCACTAGCACTACCCCATCGTGGAAGTTTATGAGCAGTAGTAAAATCCTCTAAGTCCATCGATAAGATTTTTCATAAAGATCAAACAGACAGTTGGAGAATTACGTGAAGATGAAAATTCAAACCTCCTCACAAAGGAACTAGTGAGATAGTGGTATCAAGCGGCACTTTCTTCCTCGATGCTCACAAGATCAGCAACGCAAATATGCTAAATTCTTCCTTGATTCCCGCTCGATCCATAAAGTTTTCTGAAGGCCATTCACAAGGCCGCACTGGAGCGTCCCTTGGTGGCTCATCGTCAGCATCACGCATTGCAAGCCTGGGTCCTTTCTTCCTTGAAGAACCACCTTGGAACATTTTCCTAAGCATATTTCTTCCTCTGAAAAATTTCTGAAATTTTTAGTAACTTCAAATAAAAGTTAACCAAACTCAACAAGATTGATAGCAACTACTCCTACAAGTGCCTAGAGCCTATATCGTGCATTATAACTACTTGCAACCATATAAATTTGACATGCAAGCTCAAGAACATGGTCACCTAGGCAGCACAAATTTGCAATGAATAAAGCACTAGAACAAAAACTAATTGGACCAATGGAGGAGTCACATACCAAGGAACAATCTCCCAAGCAGTTTTGTGAGAGGTGCTTGAGCAAGGAGATCGAAAATCGCAGCAAAATGAGCTAGAACTCGTGCTTGAGCTGGATGGTAATTTTTTGGGAGGAAGAAGAAGTGTGGGTGCAGGAATAAGTGGAGGGAGCCACCATAGGCCCACGAGGCAGGGCGCTACCAGAGGGGTGGGCGTGCCTCGACCTCGTGGCTGTGTGCTTGCTCCCTCGCTATGTTCTCACGCCGATATTCTCAAATATTCCAGAAAAATCATATTTCATTTTCAGGGCATTTGGAGAACTTTTATTTTCGGGTATTTTTATATTGCACTAATAAATTAGAAAACAGATAGAAAAATACTATTTTTACTTTATTTCAACTAAATAATGAAAGTATAAAGAGGGTATGTAGGTTGTGCCTTCTAGTTTCATCCATCTCATGCTCATCAAAAGGAATCCATTAACAAGGTTGATCAAGTCTTGTTAACAAACACATTCAATAACATGGAACCAAGAAATTTCAATGACACTATGTTACCTCAACGGGATATGCACATCCCAAATAATAAGAATATCATATTTTTATTGACAGAGGAAGAGGAAATTCAAAACCTCCAAAAATAATCGATGGAATTTTTCCAATAGAATTGATATTGTGGACTTGAGGTTGTTTCTGAAAGTGTACCGTATGCTCATTACCATTAACATGAAAAGTGACATTGCCTTTGTTGCAATCAATAACAGCCCCGCAGATTCAAAAAGGTCTTCCAAGAATAATAGACATACTATCGCCCCTCGAGATATCAAGAATAACAAAGTCCGTTAAAATAGTAACGCTTGTAACCACAACAGCACATCCTCACAAATACCGACATCTATAGCATTGATTTATCAGCCATTTGCAAAGATATTTTAGTAGGTGTCAACTTATTCAAATCAAGTCTACGATATAAAGAGAGAGGCATAACACTAACACCGGCTCCAAGATCACATAAAGCAGTTTTAACATAGTTTCTTTTAATGGAGCATGGTATAGTAGGTACTCCGGATCTCCAAGTTTCTTAGTTATTCCACCCTTAAAAGTATAATTAGCAAGCATGGTGGAAATTTCAGCTTCCGGTATCTTTCTTTTATTAGTAACAATATCCTTCATATACTTGGCATAAGGATTCATTTTGAGCATATCAGCTAATCGCATACGCAAAAAGATAGGTCTAATCATTTCAAAGAAGCGCCAAAATCCTCATCATCCTTTTTCTTGGATGGTTTGGGAGGAAAAGGCATGGGTTTCAACCCATGGTTCTTTCTTTACCATGTTTCCTAGCAACAAAGTCTCTCTTATCATAACGTTGATTCTTTGATTGTGGGTTATCAAGATCAACAACAGGTTCAATTTCTACATCATTATCATTGCTAGGTTGAGCATCAACATGAACATCATCGTTAACATTTTCATTAGGTTCATGTTCATTACCAGATTGTGTTTCAACATCAGAAATAGATATATCATTTGGATTCTCAGGTGTTTCAGCAATAGGTTCACTAGAAGCATGCAAAGTCCTATCATTTTTCTTTTTCTTCTTTTTAGAAGGACTAGGTGCATCTAAATTATATCTCTGAGAATCTTGCTCAATTCTCTTAGGGTGGCCTTCAGGATACAAAGGTTCCTGAGTCATCTTACCAGTTCTAGTAGCCACTCTAACAGCATAGTCATTATTTTTACTATTTAATTCATTGAGCAAATCGTTTTGAGCTTTAAGTACTTGTTCTACTTGAGTGGTAAACCATAGAAGCATGTTTAGTAATGAGTTTAAGTTCACCTTTAACTCTATACATATAATCACCCAAGTGTTCAAGCAAGATCGAATTGTACTTCAATTGTCTACCAAAATAAGCATTGAAGTTTTCTTGTTTGACAACAAAATTATCAAACTATTCTAAGCATTGTCTAGCAGACTTATAGTGAGGAATATCACCTTCATCAAATCTATAGAGAGAATTTACCTTTACTACCGTGTCGGGTTATCAAGACCATGAGTTTCTTCAATAGGTGCTGGATTGAGATCATATGTTTCTTCAACAAAGTGTAAATTAAGACCATGTATTTCTTCAATAGGAGGTAAATTCTTAACATCTTCAGCTTTAATACCTTTTTCTTTCATAGATTTATTTGCCTCTTGCATATCTTCGTGGATCGAGAAATAGAACACCTCTTCTTCGGAGTTGGTTTAGGAATAGGCTCGGAATTGGCTCGTGAAGTGTCCAATTATTTTCATTTGTCAACATATTATTCAATAAAATTTCAGCTTCATCCGTGTTCTTTTCCTGAAAACAGAACCAACACAACTATCCGTAATCTCTGGAAGCATTGGTTAGTCCATTATAAAAGATATCAAGTATTTCATTTTTCTTAAGAGGATGATCGTGCTAAGCATTAAGTAATTGGAGAAGCCTCCCCAAGCTTGTGGGAGACTCTCTTTTCAATTTGCACAAAATTATATGTATCCCTCAAAGCAGCTTGTTTCTTATGAGCGGGAAATATTTAGCAGAGAAGTAATAAATCATATCCGGGACTACGACACAACCAGGATCAAGAGAATTAAACCATATCTTAGCATCACCCTTTAGTGAGAACGGAAATATTTTAAGGGTATATAGGTAGCAAGATTTCTCATCATTAGTGAACAGGGTGGCTATATCATTTAATTTAGTAAGATGTGCCACAACAGTTTCAGATTCATAGCCATAAAAATGATCAGATTCAACCAAAGTAATTACACCAGGATCAACAGAGAATTCATAATCCTTATCAAGAATACGATAGGTGAAGTAGCAAAAGCAGGTCGTTTCATTCTAGCATTAAGAGATTGCTGCCCATTTAGCTAATAACCTCTTGAGCTCAGATTCATTTTTGCAAGCTAAAATAGCTAGAGCAGCTTCTTTTTCAAAAACATAACCCTCAGAACAACAGTATTCATATTTATTAGGGAGAGTCTTCATCATCACTTTCATCAATGTTATCAGCTTCAATAATTTCATTCTCTAACCCTAGCAAATTGTTCATCAAGAAATTCACCAAGTGGCACAAGAGTATCAAGCATAGAAGTAGTTTCATCATAAGTATCATGCATAGCAGAAGTGGCATCATCAATAACATGCACATATCGTAATCTAATAGCGTAAGGTGTTTAGGTGTCGCAAGCTTACTCAAAATGTAAGGTGAATCAAGTGCAGAGCTAGATGGTAGTTCCTTACCTCCCTCAGAAGTTGAGGGATAGATTTTCGCTTTCGCCTTTCAAGTTCTTCATAGTGACCAGCAGATATAAATCCCAAGTGACTCAAATAATATAGCTATGTTCCCAAACGGCGCCTTTAAAATAGTCTTGATAACCCACAAGTATAGGGGATCACAACAGTTTTCGAGGGTAGAGTATTCAACCCAAATTTATTGATTCACACAAGGGGAGCCAAAGAATATTCTCAAGTATTAGCAGTTGAGTTGTCAATTCAACCACACATGGATAACTTAATATCTGCAGCAAAGTATTTAGTAGCAAAGTAATATGATAGTAGCGGTAACGGTAACAAAAGTAACGGTAGGAAAGTAATATTTTTGGTGTTTTGTAGTGATTGTAACAAGAGCAATGTAAAAGTAAATAAGCCAAGAACAATATGTGAAAAGCTCAGAGGCATTGGATCGGTGATGGAGAATTATGCCGATGTGGTTCATCATGTAACAATCATAACATAGGGTGACACGTAACTAGCTCCAATTCATCAATGTAATGTAGGCATGTATTCAATATAGTCATACGTGCTTATGGAAAAGAACTTGCATGACATCTTTTGTCCTACCCTCCCGTGGCAGCGGGGTCCTAGCGGAAACTAAGGGATATTAAGGCCTCCTTTTAATAGAGTACTGATACGTCTCCAACGTATCTATAATTTTTGATTGCTCCATGCTATTTTATCTACTGTTTTGGATCATATTGGGCTTTATTTTCCACTTTTATATCATTTTTGGGACTAACCTATTAACCGGAGGTCCAGCCCAGAATTGCTGTTTTTTGCCTATTTCAGTATTTCGAAGAAAAGGAATATCAAACGGAGTCCAAACGGAATGAAACCTTCGGAACGTGATTTTCACCGAACGTGATCCAGAGAACTTGGAGTGCAAGTCAAGAAGCAATCGAGTTTCCACGAGATAGGAGGGCGCTACTTCTATCTCGGTGGCCCCTCAAAGCGCCACCGACGATTTCTTCTTCCTATATATACCCACGCACTCGAAAACATCCAGGCACCACGAACACAATTTCCACCACCGTGAACCTTCAGATCCATGAGATCCCATCTTGAGCTTTCACCGCATCACGGAGGGGGAATCAAGCACCGGAGGGCCTCTACATCAACATCCTTGCCCCTCCGATGAGTTGTGAGTAGTTTACCAAAGTCCCACGGGTCCATAGTTATTAGCTAGATGGCTTCTTCTCTTTTGGATCTCAATACAATGTTCTCCCCTCTTGTGGAGATCTATTCATGTAATCTCTTTTAAGGTGTGTTTGTCGAGATACGATGAATTGTGGGTTTATGATCAAGTTTATCTATGAATAATATTTGAATCTCCTCTGAATTCTTTTATGTATGATTAAGTTATCTTTGCAAGTCTCTTCGAATTATCAGTTTGGTTTGGCTTACTAGATTGATCTTTCTTGCCATGGAGAAGTGCTTAGCTTTGGGTTCAATCTTTGCTGTCCTTACCAAAGAATGTAAAGGGTTGCAAGGCATGTATTGTATTGTTGCCATCGAGGATAACAAGATGGGGTTTATATCATATTGCATGAGTTTATCCTCTACATCATGTCATCTTGCTTAATGCTACTCGTTTTATGAACTTAATACTCTAGATGCATGTTGGATAGCGGCGATGTGTGGAGTATTAGTAGTAGATGCGCATGAGTCGGTCTACTTGTTATGGACGTGATGCCTATATACATGATCATGCCTAGATAATCTCATAACTATGCGCTTTTCTATCAATTGCTCGATAGTAATTTGTTCACCCACCGTAATACTTATGCTATCTTGAGAGAAGCCACTAGTGAAACCTATGGCCCCTAGTCTATCTCTTATCATATTTGCTTCCAATCTACTTTTATTTGCATCTTTACTTTTTGCATCTACATAATAAAATACCAAAAATATATTTATCTTATCATACTATCTTTATTAGATCTCACTTTCAAGAAGTGGCCGTGAAGGGATTGACAACCCTTTATTGCGTTGGTTATGCAGTTCTTAGTTTGTTTGTGTAGGTGCGTGACTTTTGAGGAGCCTCCTATCGGATTGATACCTTGGTTCTCAAAATGAGGGAAATACTTACGCTACACTTTGCTGCATCACCCTCTCCTCTTCGAGGAAAACCAACGCAAGCTCAAGACGTAGCAAGTACCGGACCAAAGCATTAACACATAGTGAATACATGAACTCCTCAAACTATGGTCATCACCGGGAGTGGTCCCGATTATTGTCACTTCGGGGTTGCTAGATCATAACACATAGTAGGTGACTATAGACTTGCAAGATAGGATCAAGAACTCACATATATTCATGAAAACATAATAGGTTCATATCTGAAATCATGGCACTGGCCCTAGTGACAAGCATTGCATAGCAAAATCATAGCAACATCAATCTCGTAACATAGTGGATACTAGGATCAAACCCTAACAAAACTAACTCGACACATGATAGATCTCATCCAACCCATCACCGCCCAGCAAGCTTCACGATGGAATTACTCACGCCACGCATGTGAGCATCATGAAATTGGTGATGGAGGATGGTTGATGATGACGACGGCGATTTAATCTCTCTCCTGAGCCCCTAACGGACTCCAGATAAGCCCTCCGAGAGGTTTTAGGGCTTGGCGCGGTTCCAGATCGTAAAATGCGATGAATCCTTCTCTCTGATTTTTTTCTCCCGAAAGTGAATATATGGAGTTGGAGTTGAGGTCGGGAGCGCACGGGGCCCACGAGGCAGGGGCGCGCCTCACCTCGTGACAGGGTGTGGGCCCCGACGTGAATTTTTCTTCCAAGATTTTTAATATTTTCCAAAAGATGTTCCGTGGAGTTTCGTGTCATTCCGAGAACTTTTGTTTCGCACATAAATAACACCATGGAAAGTCTCGCTGAAAACAAATACAACCGGTTAGTTCCATTCAAATCATGCAAGTTAGAGTCCAAAACAAGGGAAAAGTGTTTGTAAAAGTAGATACGACGGAGACGATCACTTGCTCACGCATGTAACGCCTCGGATAATTGCTACAAAGAATCCTTGCTAATGATGCCACGCCACAAAGGATTAAACTTACGTGGATTCAAACCCGGTCAAATTCAAATTCAATTAAAGGCAAACAATAAAAGTTTTCAAAATCTAAAACTAAAATGTTCGGGGTTGTCAAATATTACAAAGTTAATTAAGGGGGTGCACATTTTGTAAAGTGTTTAGATATTTTAATTAAACCAAAACAGTAAAATGTAAAAAGGAAAAAGAAAATAAAACAAAAGGGCGGGGAGAAACCCCATCGCCCAACCGGGCCAAGCCCCCACCGCCCAAATTACCTCCCCACTCGGCCCGCCCAACCGCCACTCCTTATCCCCCTCGGCAGGAAACCCTAGCCGCACCCCCATTCTCCCTCCCGATCCCCTTCTCCTCCCCACTCGATCTAGATCGGGCCGATCGATCCTGTCACGCCTGACGCCGGGCGACCTCCGCCTCGGACCGCACCTCCTCCTCCTCCCGACTCACAGACCGCGTGAAGCCCTCACACATGGCCGACCTCGACCCCACGCCACCACCGGATCCGCCGACGCCGACGACCGCCTCACCTCTCCTCACCGTCCGCCACTGAGCTGAGCCCGCCTATAGACCCCAAGGCCTCCGTGAGCACTCCCTCTCCCTAGTTCCTCCCCGAACGCCATGCCGCCTCGCCTCTGCCACGCTGCCCGTCATCATGTCACTGCGGTGCACAGCTTCGCTGCCATGCTCGCTGCCCTCGCCTGCCGCTTACAGCCCGCCTGCCAAGCCAGGGTTCGCGGTGGCCGCTTTACATTTCGACGAGCTCGCCTCGCCACTTGCCGCTGCCCCCGCCTCCTCTGCCTCGCCCGAGAGGCGCCCTCCGCCAGACCAACGCTTCGCGCTGGGCGCCATCTCGCCAACTCCGCGAGGCTAACACCGCTGCTCGATTGGGCGGCGAAGTGCTCGTCTGAACGGTGCCAACCGACGCTAAACGGCCGCCTTTAGCGATTTCCGCGAGGCCCGAGGCCCTCCGCCAGCTCGATGCGCCAAGGCTGCCGGGCCAAGCTGCTGAGCCGCACACTGGGCCACCCCAGGTCACGCTGGCCTGGCCCTGACGGCCCTGCTGATCTGGTTGACCTATTAATCATTCGATCGACCGCAGCCCTAACACCGACATGGGGCCCCATCCCCATCGAACGCTTTTAAAATAAAAAGAAAAGGATAATGAAATTTAAATAAATAATAAATAAAATGAATAAAACTAATTAATTAATTAAGTAAGTAAGGCATTAATTAATTTAATTAATCCTCATTAATTAAAACCTAATGACTAATTAACCTAATTAACTGCCGTTAATTAAACTTAACTAAGTTAATTAGTTAACAGCAGTATGACTTAACGGTCTCACATGTCGTGGTTGACCTAGTCAACCCTATTGATCGCCGACGTCAAGATGACATCATGCCGACGCCATAAATACATTTTTCAATTAATTAATTAATTAATTAAATTCCGTAAATTATTAAAATCTTTTAAAATCATATCTTTAATCCGTGAATCGATTAAAATATTTTCAACATGAAAGTTGCTCGTAACGACGCAGACGAATCCGACACGCAATTGCTCGTCCGCCACACACCCCTAACCTATCGAACCTGCAATCTTCCTCCCGCCCTCTCGCTCGAATCATTTAAACACCGAATACTTTCCTGATGTTTCTTAACTGTAATCCACCTCATACCATGTTAGGGCACGCCTAGCATTGCTTCTCTGACATGTCATGCATCGATATGCATCTGCTACTTGGTATTCATTGTTTCTTCCTCTCTCCGTAGACTACGACCGACGTCAGTCATTGCCACTCGACCACGTGTCGACGACTCTCTCTTGCCAGAGCAACCGTGCAAGCCCCCCTTGATCACCGTGATATCGCCTACTCTTATCTACACTGCTTGCATTAGAGTAGTATAGCATGTTACTGCTTTTGATACTCCTATACCGCCGATAGCCCGTCCTTGTTACTTCGTTGTTTCTTTACCGCAATCCTATATGCTTAGTATAGGATGCTAGTACTTTCATCTATGGCCCTACATTCATGTCCGTCTCGTAGTTATATTATCGGGCCGTGATCACTCTGAAGTGATCACGGTATATACTATATACTTATACATGATACATGTGAGACTAAAGTCGGGTCGGCCGATGGAGCACCCATGAGTGGATCTTTGAGGCGGAGCGACAGGCAGGTTGAGACCGCTTAGGAGAGAGGTGGGCCTGGCTCGCTTTGCTCATGCTCATGTTACTTAACACGCTTAACGAGGTCTTGGTATTTGATCTGAGTTGGCTACGAGCTTATACGCACTAACCATCTACGCTGGAGTAGTTAGGTATCCCGCCGCGTGGTATCACCAAGCACTTCAGACGTCAACGACGGAGCGGGCGGCCGGATTGGACGGAACGCCTCATAGGCTAGGGTTCCTCGCCGCCGCGAACGCAGTGTGTGTCAGGCGATGGGGCCTGCACTGCCGCTTAGGTTTAGACCGGCGGCCGGCCTCTCACAGCCTAGGTGGGCTCGCGACGTGTTGATCTTCCGCGTCGGCATGACCTGTGAAAGTGTGTCCGCCAAATGGGATCTGCTGTTGGGTAAGATGGTGCACCCCAGCAGGAAGTTAATCTATTCGGATAGCCGGATCTTCTCAGAACAGGACGACTTGGAGTTGTACTTGAGCTTATGACAACTAGAACCGATACTTGATAAAACACACCTTTCAAGTGCCGATACAACCGTGGTCGCTTCTCTCGTGGTAACGAGGAGGGATCGCCGGTAGGATTATTGCTATATGATGTTACTTGGAGGACTTCCGTTGTCCTCTTCGTCTGCTGTAAGACCGTGTCCGTGGCGTAGTCTTCGATAAGACTAGCTATCCTCTCTTATTCTCGCATTCTCGCAGCTCACCCATTGATATGGCCCTTTACACATATATCCATGCATATGTAGTGTAGCTCCTTGCTTTGTAGTACTTTGATGAGTACTCACTGTTGCCTTTGTTCCCCTTTTCCCTACCTCTACCTCGATTGCTAAACTGCACGATGGAGCCCAGGAGCCGACGCCGCCGCCTATGATGACTACTACTCGAGGTGCCTACTACTACGCAGCAGCTCACGACGATTTACTGTGAGTAGCTTAGGAGGATCCTGTGCAGAGGCCTGCCTCTTCGATCCAGATCCCGCTTTGTGCTAGCCATCTTATGGCAACTTGTTTAACTTATGTCTCAGACTTCAGATATTGTTGCTTCAATCACTCGCCTATGATCGAGCACTTGTATTCGAGCCCTCGAGGCCCCGGCTTGTATTATGATGCTTGTATGACTTATTTTATTTGTAGAGTTGTGTTGTGGTATCTTCCCGTGAGTCCTCGATCTTGATCGCATACATTATGCGGCATGATTAGTGTACGATTAAATCGGGGCGCCAAGTTGGTATCGAGCTTAACGCCTCAGGAATCCCCTTCCACACTCCTTGGTCAAGTTTCTAGTCTAGACATTGCAAAACTTTTACTAACTTGGCTGTGTGCCTTACGGCCCACGCCGCCATCGGGTGGTACTAGGATCTTTTACTCCTCGACCTTTACTCGACTCAACTCTTCTACTCGGTTAAACGATTTTACTAACTAACACTAGGATCCCGAGACCACATTCACCCCAAAGTTGGATAAAGCCATAGTTGCTTCTTGAATTGTATTTTGATCAATTTCCACACCGCCATTTGACTTCTTTGAAACGCCTTTGTTTTCAGATGGAACCCACGAGGCAGGTCGTGCGCCACACGCACGCCATTGGTGCTCGGGATCACCTCGCGTGCTAGCGGCAGATGATGACCTATCCGGGTTATCATTGCACCCTGAGTACACCGCCTTTGAGGAGTACTCAGACTATAACCAGGAGCAGTACTGCACGCCATCGTCCACCTCTACTCGGAGTATGAGTCCACCATCAGGTCGCCGCACACCGCATATGGTGTTGGAGTGACTATCGATATGGCAGTCCACGATGCCGCTATGCCGCCTCGACACGCCTTCGCAGCGTAGTATCGAGAGTTGACACCTCCCTTCGTGCACATTGCTATCAAGGCTCGATGTTGGTGAGGAGGGTTACTACACCGCCTACTCCATCGTCACCAGAGAGCTTTCTACCATCGTAACTTTGTTCTCAGATGCCGATGGGCTGGATCGAGCTAACCGAGTTTTCGCCACGAAGTTGTACATCACCCGTCAAGACTCTACCGTGCTCGACGCTGATGCACCCTTTGTCCGATCCGAGAGCTGCTGCTCCGCGATCTACCCACCAGACCGTGATGCCCCAGGGGTGTCGGTTGGCCGACGTGGAGGCTACTCCCGCCTCTGGCCCTTTTCTCGCCACTTGGACGCCGGATTCAGCACTGTGAGTATCCGCTGCCCTGTGTCACCGACGTGGAGGACTATCCGCCGTCAAGACTATCACTTTTCAAAGCTACAAATACCTCCAGCATCGCTGCTGGACCGATGTAGACTTGCTTGTTAGTGTCGATGCATTCGCCATGAGCTCATGCGTCGCCTATGATGTCTTAGTCTATGTACGTAACTCTATGTATCGAACTCTATGCATGATCCTTTGTAAGATATGCCACTACTATGTAGCTTCTATCGTGCCGCTTATTATGCATGTTTCATCATGAATGATTCTCGCCCTTTGCTTAATTTCTCAAATGCTGAACTACCCTCGTTATATAATAGCAGGATGGTTAGGACCAAGTCGGTCGGTCGTGGTGGCAACTTCCCACCACCGCCTCGAGTACATGGCTGGTATGATCCAACAGCTTGAGATGAATCGCCGCTCATGGAGAACATGATGGCTCGCTTCTCGCCCCAATATGAACCAAAGACAACGGAACAACTCGCAGGATTTCATGCGCCTCAACCCCTGCAGGTGTACCGCAGCTCAACCCAGCCGTTGATGTCGATGATCGCTCCGTGACATCACCTATGAGATGGAGTCACTGATGTAGCCTCGCCAGCTATGTCACTTTTGCTTCCTTCTTCCGGCGGGACCCGCAGCTCAATGGTGGACAGCCAGCGCATTCGCCAGCTTGGAACACTCATCACCGCCAGATTTCCAAGCTGCTTTCCGTGTCCGCTTCATCCTCAAGGGGTCATGGACCGAAAAAGCGAGAGTTCCGAACTCACCCAAGGCAACAAGACTGCTGAAGCTTATCACGAGAGTTCTCGGACTTGTCTCGCTTATGTCAAGAGGATATTGCAACCGATGCACGCAGACAGAGAAGTTCCGTGACGCCTTCAAGCCGACATCAAGCTCGCACTTCTAGTGCACGACTTTGCTGATTTCGCCACCCGTGAACAAGGCTATCAATGTCAAACTGGTCTGCAGGAATACCAGAGCCTAACAGCGCAACTGCGACACGGGCTCATCTTCGGCCCGCCCTCGCAGAAGCGCAAGATATGGATTCCCAACAGATGTACCAAATTAATGCACCTCGCTCCAAGGCGTAACTATGTCGCACCTCGCCTCGCCTACAACTACAGCCAAAGCTTCCAAGCCCACCACCCCAAGCTCATGTTCCCACCCCAATAATGGTTTGTGCTTCAAAGTGACAACCAGGGCACTGTGTTAGAGAATGCAACCGTAACCGTAATCACTGCCCTTCCAAAGAACAAGGCGGTGGAAACACCCAAATTTCCGCAACAATACCGCCAAGCCTTATGGTCGAAGTTCAAAGCAACCACGCTTGATCTGAATGAAGCTCAAGACCAACCTCACATCGTGATGGGTACACTTCGTAAATTCAGTTCCGCATGTGTTTTATTTGATATAGGCATCTCATTCATTCATGTCTCAAGATTTTGCATTCATGCATGGCATTAAAAGTGAAGACATGAATGCTTCACTATTAGTACACACTCTCAGGCCAATGTCGAACCTCCATGATTTGGTAACGACGCCCCCGCTGGAAATCAAGGACGGAATTCTTGTCTTCCCATCGTGTCAAGTCTTGTAGCATTGACCTCATTCTCGAATGAATTGTTAAAGGCGACATCGCTTCCATAGTTTGCGCCACGAAGACCGCTCATCCGCTACACCCTTCAGATGAAATAGTCACTTACCAAGCTCATCTGTGCAAAATGCCGAGGCAAGGCTCTATGCATTGAATGCATTGAACGCCGCACCACTGAGGGTATCGAAAACATTCCTGTCGCTTATGCATTTCCGTGACGCTTTTTCCTGAAGAACTTCCAGGATTCTCCGCTAGAGCTGTCGAATTGGCCATCGACTTAAAACCGTGCACCACTCCTATAGCCAAGCGACCCTACAAGATGCCGCCGATGAACTCCTTGAGCTAAAGGAGGAAATCGACAAATCTCTTCAAAGTGGTTTCATTCTACCAAGTTGCTCTCCTTGGGGAGGACCTTCTCTTTGTCAAGAAGAAGGATGGGACAAACCGATTGGTCCAAGACTACCGTCCCATAAATCAAGCTACCATTCGTAATAAGTATCCTCTTCCTGATCAATGATCTTTATGATCAATCGGCTGGTTCACTGCTGTTCTCAAACTCGACTTGAGGTTGGGTTACCACCAGATCCGTGTTCGTGAGGAGGATATCCCTAAGACCGCATTTGTGACTCGTTATGGTTCATACGAGTACACCGCCATGTCTTTCGCTTAACCAATGCTCCAGCCACCTTCTCGCCGATGAACTATATATTCATGGATTACCTCGACAAGTTCGTCAGGGTTTATCTGGATGATATCCCGATCTTTCCAAGAATGAAGAAGAACATGTTGAACATCTTCGCTTTAGCCGAAAAGCTACGAGCATCAACTCTATGCCAAGTTCTCCAAATGTGAATTCGGCTTCCCAAGTAACCTACCTTGGACATGTCATCTCTAAGGATGGTATTGCTGGCCAACCCCGAAAGAGTTCAGGCTATTCTCGATTGACCCTCCAAGAACGTTAAACAAGTCGAAGTTTTCTCGGTCTCGCCACCTATTGCCGCCGATTCGCCGAGAACTTTCCAAGATTGCCAGCCTCGACTAACCTCAAGTATAAGGGCGCAAATTCCAATGGATGATAAATGTCGAAAGTTTCAGCACTCAAAGACAAGTTGACTTCGCCCCAAGGCTAGCTCCTCCCGATACTAAGAAGGACTTCACATTTATCGCGACGCTTCTGCCAAGGGTTAGGCGGTGTCCTAATGCAAGAGCGCAAGTGGTTGCTTATGCCTCTCGACGCTATGGCGCCTCACGAAGAGAACTACCCAGCCACGAACTTCGAGCTGTCGCTGTCATTCATGCAATCAAGCAAGGTGACATTACCTTCTCGGTAATCGCTATGTAGATCTTCACCACCACCAAAGTCTGAAGTATCTGCTTACTCACCTGCACCAACCTCCGCAACAGAGATGGATGGAGATCTGTATACTTTGATTTGGGTATTTCTATACGCCGTAAGGCTAATGTAATGGCTGATGCCTTGAGCCGCAAGTCTTATCGCAACCACCTTCGTGTTCACAAAGTTCAGCCTCACTTGTTGAAGAATCTGCAAGTCGAACCTCCATATTGTTCCTCCGGTGCACTTCGCCCTCCTTCTGAGTTCCGCAAGATGAATCTCCTGTTGTTTCCTGTGGTTCCTCTATACCGGCTGTTGAACCCGATCTCGTGGGCACCATAAAGACAATGCAGGATTTGATTCAAGTCTACAAGATTAAGCAAGACCTTAAAGAAGGAAATCCTCATTCTTCACTATTGCCGATGATGGCGCTTTGTACTTCAAAGGCCGCCTAGTGGTGCCGTAAGAAGGAAACCTGAATATGACTCCAGGTTATGAAAGAAGCTCATGATACGCCTCTATGTATCCATCCCGCAAAGACAAAGATGTATCAAGACATTCGCCGAGATTCTCGTGGTCTAATATGAAGCAAGACATTGCTCGCTATGTTGTCGAGTGTGACGCTTGCCGTCAGATCAAAGCAGTAACATCAAAGGCCCGCCGGAACTCGCAACCTATCTCTATTCCGAATGGAAATGGGACCATGTTGAAATGGACTTCGCCACCGATTTCCCAAATCGCAGAAAGGTAATGATGCTATTCTTGTCGCCATCGACCGGCTTTCTAAAGTTGCTCATTTTCGCGGTCAAAGAAACGATCACCGCTAGTCAGCTTTGCAACTCTCTATATGTCCGTAATTGTTTCACTTCATGGTATTCCACTGGTTATCAGCTCGACCGTGGCAGCTTATTCACTTCAAGATTCTCGGCAAGTTTTCAAGAAGCTATGGGGACTCATTTATCTTTCAAGATCGCGCTTCATCCGCAGCCTCAAGGGCAAGTTGAACGTGTCAACCAAATTCTCAAGACATGCTTCGAGCTTGTGTCGCTTCTTCGCAAGAAATGGAGGAATCTCCCAGATGCTGAGTTCTCTATAATAATAGCTATCAAGCTAGTCTCAAGATGGTCCCTTCAAGTGTTATATGGACGAAAGTGTCGAACCCTCCGAACTGTCGTAAACTGGGAACGCCCACTCTTCGTCCGGATATTATCCAACATGTCAAGAACAAGTCCGCATTATTAGCGAGAATCTCAAGATCGCTCAACAAGGCTAAAAGAGTAATTATGACCACTATCACAAAGACATGGTCTATCAACTCGGCGAAAAGGCCTATCTTCGCTACACCAATGAACGGTGCTCACCGCCGGATCAAGGGCAAGCTAGCTCTCGCTATATTGGCCCATTCACTATTCTCCGAAAGGCGTGGAAAGTGGCATATCAATCGGAGCTTCCGCCGAACCTTTCACAGTTCACGATGTGTTCCACGTGTCACAACTCCGACGCTGCTTCAAGGACCCAATCCGGTGTAAAGGACCATGAAGTGCTCGAATTGCAACAGACCTCTCCTATAAAGAGCATCCGTCCGCATTCTCGACTAAGCTGAACGCCGCACACGCCGAAGGCGATCAAGTTCTCAAAGTCCAAAGGGTCGAATCACTCAAGACGGCTACACGGGAACGCGAGGATCGCTTTCGAGATGAATACCCTGACACTTTTCCTTCTACCTCCTAAATCTCGGACGAGATTTCTTGTAGTGGAGGAGATTTGTAACGCCTGGATAATTGCTACAAGAATGCTAATGATGCCACGCCATCGTGATTAAACTTACGTGGATTCAAACCCGTCAAATTCAAATTCAATTAAAGGCAAACAATAAAAGTTTTCAAAATCTAAAACTAAAATGTTCGGGGTTGTCAAATATTACAAAGTTAATTAAGGTGGGTACACATTTTGTAAAGTGTTTAGATATTTTAATTAAACCAAAACAAAAAAAGAAAAGGAAAGAAAATAAACAAAAAGGTGGGGAGAAACCCCATCGCCCAATCAAGTTAAGTTTCACCCGCCCCCACCCACGCCACCCACCTGGCCACCCCACCACCCCCCAGCCTCTCCCCCCGCCCCACCTCGGCCCAGCTTCCACCTGGCCTCTCCACACCTTGATTCCCTATCAAGGGAACCCCAGTCGCCCCCCGATCCGCCTCCTCCCCTCCCCACTGATCTAGATCGGGCCGATCGATCCTGTCACGCTCCGACGCACGGGCGACCTCACGCCTGGACCACACCTCCTCCTCCTCCCGACTCTGCCACCCAAGGCCCCCTCAGCCGCTGGGCCGACTCCCACCCCACGCCTCACTGATCCGCCTCGACGCCGACGACCGCCTCTCGCCTCGCTCACCGTCCGCCACGAAAAGGCCGAGCATTTAGACCTCAGCCCCTTCCCATGAGCACCCTCTCCAGCCAGTTCTCTCACTGCCACGCCTTCGCTCCGCGCCTGCTCCGCCATGGCGGCTCACCACGGTGTCGCCATGCCACGCCGCTTCCTGCCACCTTCGCCCTCGCCGCTGCCACAGTTCACGCCAGCGTGTTGCGGGCTCGCGTGGCCGCCTTATTCCTCGACGAAGCTCGCCTCCGCTCACCTGCCCCCGCCCTCCTCTCCTGCCTCCTCGCCCGAGAGGCGCTCTCCGCCGCATTCGGCTGCCTCACGCCGGGCGCTTATCCTCGCCAACTCGGCGAGGCTAACACTGGGCGTTCGACTGGGCGAGTGCTCGTCTGAACGGTGCTAACCAAGACGCTAAACGGCCGCCTTTGGCAGATTTCCCATGAGGCCCGAGGCCTCCGCTGCTGATGCGCCACAAGCTGCCGCTGGCTGAGCCAGGCTGCATTCGGGGCCACCTCTTGGGGAAACAAATGCTGCCCCTGACGGGCTCTGCTGACTGGTTGACTCAGTCAATCGCCGACTGGCACTTCAGCCACTCCTACATGGGGGCCCCATCCCCATCAACGCTTTAAAAAATAAAAAGAAAAGGATAATGAAATTTAAATAAATAATAAATAAAATGAATAAACTAATTAATTAATTAATTAATTAATTAATTATAATTAATTAATTTAATTAATCCGATTAATTAAACCTAATGACTAATTAACCTAATTAACTGATGTTAATTAAACTTAACTAAGTTACTTAGTTACACTTGTATGACTAACGGTCCTTACATGTCGTTGGGATTTAGTCAACCCTGTTGACTGCCGACGTCAAAGATGACATCATGTCGACGCATAAATACATTTTTTCTAATTAATTAATTAATTAATTAAATTCCGTAAATTATTAAAATCTTTTAAAATCATATCTTTAATCCGTGAACTCTCGATTAAAATATTTTCAACATGAAAGTTGCTCGTATCGATTTGTATTTTAACCGAATACGCAATTCGTTTGCTCGCCACACACCCCTAACCCATCGAACCTGCAACTCTCCTCCGGCCTTCCGCTCGAATCATGAAACACCGGAATATTTTCCTGATGCTTTCTTAACCGTATCCAATTCATACCACGTTAGGGCACACCTAGCATCGCTCGACATGTCATGCATCGATATGCATCTGTTTACTTGGTATTCATTGTTTCTTCCCCTTCTCTCCCAGAGACTATTTAGACCGACGCCGCCATTGCCGCCTCGACTACGGTGTTGACGAATTCTCTCTTCTGCCAGAGCAAATGTGCAAGCCCCCTTGATCACCGAGATATCGCTTACTCTTATCTACATCGCTTGCATTAGAGTAGTATAGCATGTTACTGCTGTGACACTCTACACCACCGCATAGCTCGCCCTTACATTTCACAGTTACTTTTACCTGCAATCCTATATGCTTAGTATAGGATGCTAGTACTTTCATCCGTGGGTCCTACATTCATGTCCGCCTCGCCGTATATATTATCGGGCCGTGATCACTGTGAAGTGATCATGTATATACTATATACTTATACATGATACATGTGAGACTAAAGTCTGGTCACGATGGAGCACCCATGAGTGGATCTTTGAGGCGGAGCGACAGGCAGTGTTGAGACCGCCTAGGAGAGAGGTGGGCTCAGTTCGCTTATGCTCGCGCATTACTTAACACGCTTAACGAGGTCTTGGTATTTGATATGAGTTGGCTTTAGCTTATATCAAGACCGACCATCTACGCGGGAGTAAGTTATGGGTATCCAAGGCCGCGGTATCACCAAGCACTTCAGACGTCAACGGCGAGCGCGCTACGCCAGATTTGACTGAACGCTGTTAGGGCTAGGTCTGCCTCCTCGCCTCGCGAACGCAGGTGTGTGCTTGTGGCGATGGGCCTGCACTTCTCGCTGCTTAGGTTTGCAGCTGCGGCGGGCCTCTCTCACAGCTCTAGGTGGGCTATGATGTGTTGATCTTCCGCGCCGCATGACCCAGAAAGTGTGTCAAGCCAAATGGGATCAAGCGTGTTGGGTAAGATGGTGCACCCTCGCAGGAAGTTAATCTATTCTTGATAGCCGTGATCTTCTGTAATGAGGACTACTTGGAGTTGTACCTTGAGCTTATGACAACTAGAACCTGATACTTGATAAAACACACCCTTTCAAGTGCTGTGATACAACCGGTGGTCGCTCTCTCTCGTGGTAACGAGGAGGGATCACGGTAGGATTATTGCTATATGATGTTACTTGGAGGACTTCCGCTTGTCCTCTTCTCGTCTGCTGCAAGACCGTGTCCGTAAGTTAGTCTTCGATAAGACTAGCTATCCCCTCTTATTCTCGCATTCTGCAGCTCAGTCCACCGATATGGCCCTTTACACATATATCCATGCATATGTAGTGTAGTTCTTGCTTAAGTAGTACTTTGGATGAGTACACGGCTGTCTTTGTTCCCCTTTTCCCTACTCTACTCCTGATTGCTGCAACCTGCACGATGGAGCCTGGGAGCCGACGCCACCGCTTTATGACGACTACTACTCCGAGGTGTTTACTACGCGGCAGCACTACGGACGACATCATCAGAGTAGCTTAGGAGGATCCCAGTGCAGAGGCCTGCTCTCTTCTTGATCTCAGATCCTGGCTTTGTGCTAGCCATCTTATGGCAACTTGTTTAACTTATGTCCAGATTCAGATATTGTTGCTTCCACGACTTGCTCTATGATCGAAAGCACTTGTATTCGAGCCCTCGAGGCCCCTCGGCTTGTATTATGATGCTTGTATGACTTATTTTATTTGTAGAGTTGTGTTGTGGTATCTTTCCGTGAGTCTCGATCTTGATCGCACACATTTGCGTGCATGATTAGTGTACGATTAAATCAAGCGCCACATACGAAGACCTAAGGCATTTTGAGGAAGCCCATCATTGAATATGCAAGCCAAGTTCTATAATGAAAGATTCCTCAAGAGTTTATGAAAGTGACAACATAGGAGACTCTCTCATTATGAAGATCATGGTGCTACTTTGAAGCACAAGTGTGGTAAAAGGATAGTAGCATTGCCCTTCTCTCTTTTTCTCTCATTTTTCTTGTTTTTTTGGGCCTTATCTTTTTTTATGGCCTCTTTTCTCTCTTTTTTTATTTGGGCTTCTTTGGCCTCTTTTAATTTTTTTTCGTCCGGAGTCTCATCCCGACTTGTGGGGGAATCATAGTCTCCATCATTCTTTCCTCACTTGGGACAATGCTTTAATAATGATGATCATCACACTTTTATTTACTTACAACTCAAGAATTACAACTCGATACTTAGAACAAAATATGACTCTATATGAATGCCTCTTAAGGTAGATTTGGATGTGCAATGAATCAAGAGGACATGTATGAAAGAATTATGAACGGTGGCTTTCATGCAAATACGATGTCAACTACATGATCATGCAAAGCAATATGACAATGATGGAGTGTGTCATAATAGATGGAACGGTGGTAAGTTGCATGGCAATATATCTCGGAATGGCTATGGAAATGCCATAATAGGTAGGTATGGTGGCTGTTTTGAGGAAGGTAGATGGTGGTTGTAGGATACCGCTGAAAGGTGCGCAGACAGAGAGGCTAGCAATGGTGGAAGGGTGAGAGTGCGATAATCCATGGACTCAACATTAGTCATAATAAACTCACATACTTATTGCAAAAATCTATTAGTTA